>CAAKMY010046313.1:0-20570 GCA_901111285.1 Corrigiola litoralis | reverse complement strand
TATATATATATATATATATATATATATGATGGATAATGGTGTTGTTGGAATGATATTGAATTTCTGGGGTACCATATTAAATAGTAATACCAACCGCAATGATTGAGAAAAAGAGATTAAAGTCTCTTACTGTGAGTTAATAAGTTTCCTCCCCAGCTCCCCACAACCCCTTTTTATTTCAAGTTAAGGGTAATAACACAGTTTATCAGGGCGCGTGTCAGTAGCCAATGACATCTTTTTATTTTCCCTGTATCTGTAAAACGTAGCAGTAAATAGTAATGGACTGAACTTGGTGCAGCTCAGTTCAGTTAGGACTATACCTAGCTGTTTGGCTTCTTTAATGTTGAGGTGTAGTTTCCTTAACTCCTCAACAAAAAAAGAAAAGGAGGGGGGGGGGGTATGCCATAATTGATAACAAATAACATAAGAATGAATTGTGATCTGATATTTAATATAACTGATATCCTATCTTATCTAAGTATGGTTATGGTGTACCATACCTTCGATCACTTTATGTGAATGTGTAGGGCCTTTCACCACTTTAACGAACTTTATGATCAAAAGGACGGAGAGTCACATAACATCAATAATGGTACTCTGTCCCGAAAGAAGAATCGCCCTGTACGCGGATGTCATTTATGCTTTTGCTGTCTCCGCTTTTCGAATATTGATATTGTATTTGCTATGTCTTGTTACTAGACCGAACAAAGAAACAATTATTGATGTAAAGCCTCTGATGTTCTTTAAAGGGGTGCCTTCCAAACTATTTCTTTGATAGAATGATCATTCTCAGAGAAAAGGATGCACATTTACAAGTAAGAACAAAATGTTTCAACTGAAGTTGTAGCTTTGAAGTCACGTGATCCACTTGGATTTTCAAAGTTCTCATGCCTGTGTTTCGCATGATTATTAGTATGTTAGCCTCTAAGAAGAACACCTAATTTCCCTTGATCTGGAAGACTAAATGCTCATGCAGAATACCTAGGATAATGTAGATCTTCTGATAGGAAATGCAGCTGTCGTCGCAGATGTAGCACCTGTAAGAGATTAGAACCACAGACATGGCTAAGGCTGAGTAGCTCACTGGTAAACAAAATTAAAATTTTACACAAATAAGTCATCAGTGATATATTCTGATGTTCAAATCTTTAAAACTAGTTAGCATTACTCTACTCTCCAGTGAGAATGAGTTTCGGAAATAGCACAAGGAGCCTAGCATTTAGGTCAATGCATTTCAACTGCTTATCTTAAGTGGCAGATAAGGGTGCAATTCGTTTGACTTCGTTTTTAATGAAAGAAGCCTTCAGTAGGTTTGAAGAAAAGTTTAGCAAAAGGAAATTATACAGCATCTATTAACAAGATTGTACTTACCTCCTGCTGAAGTAAATAGGGGAGAATGTCGGTAGATACTATACCGCAAAATTCTTCCCTTAGCTTTAAATTTTTAAGAGAAGACCACGTATTGGTAGGCAGGGCCAACAGTAGTACTGTCAGTACATCATCAACTGACGGATGCTTCCCCTTGGAAACCTTTGAATCATACCAACACAATATATCACCCTTCCCTTGACAGCAAGGGACTAAAATTTGTACTTGATTCCCGGAATCTTGCACGACTATTTTGCCAGAAATTACAGTGACAGTCTCAAAACTGTCAGGGTATGAGGATTTCAACTGAGTTGTTTCAATAATAGTTGCATCGAAAGAGTCAACCTTGCCACACAGAAGTTGAGCACCTTCACAGCACATTTTAGCAGTAGTTTCATGGAAAGAACTGTTACAACCCAAATATGCACTGTGCAAACAAGATGATCTAGATAAAAGCCATCTGGTGACATGTTTATAGAGTTCAGTCTCTTGTACCTGTTTCAACACTTCTTCCTGGAAAACAGATGTCAAATATCAGACGATTATCTTCAACTTTAAAGGGACAAATGCATACTAATACTTCACATAGAAATCATATATAACAATGGAGAAATAGCAAGATAGAAGGACGGGGCTAGGCAGCATTGAAAAATATTCAGAAACCTTGACAGCCAGCCTTTCCCGTTCTTCTTCACTGGCAAGTTTACTTCCATCCTCTGGTTTTCTAACTTCAGCAACCCACTTGAGCAAATTTCTCAGATCTGTAGGAGCTGATGTAAATATAACCGATATAATCTCCTGAATGTCTTTAATTTCCTCTGAAGATAGAAGATCAGGAATCCTTTCAGTCAAGTACTTAGCAGTAATGTCACAGTCTACATGACGGCAACTCTGCGCAGAATCGAAAAGATCAGCTCCTCTAATGCTATTATAATCAATAGGCCACCAAAACACAAAATCAAGGGATGAATGCCAAACAGTGAATTTGATTTACCATACTTAGCACAACCAGACACTATCACAAATAATCAGACTCCATCAATTTCATTAGTTTGTGCAAAGAACGAACAAATCTATTTAGACAGCAACCAAGAAATAGAAATTTAATATTAACCGTATATATATAGTAGGCACTTGACTGATTTTATCATAACTAGGAATAGAAAAGGTTTCATGAAAGGAAAGGGAAGGTAAGGGAAAATACCAGAGTATACAGGATTGATGCCTTCTCAAGCCTTGATATAAGCATGAACCTACAATTGTATGTGCGCAAAGCCTTTAGAATCGAGCATATCTTGGTCAGAGATTTTTATGAGTGATCAGATATGCAAGCTTAACACAGATACTATTCCTAATCTCCCATAACACAGATACTATTCCTAATCTCCCATTTTCTCCGGTTCCTTTTAAAGGCGGGGCAGGGACACGTGACAAAAGTAGCAAGTAGATGTGAATCAAGTAAACTGTGTCCTGAAAAAGGCAGGGGGTGTGAAGGTAACAGTCTAGGACTGACTTGAATCTGCATCAGTGACTAAAATCATAAAGATAAGCTAGCTTATGGTTTTGAGGTCAGCCGGAGGTTACAATTTTCATCTCCTCCTCTGCACCTAATAATAGATGTCTATTCCATGTTATGACAGCAAATTAAAATTGCTTCTACTGTCTAACCTTACACGATAACAAAATCTTTGTACATCTACCCTTTTGTATTATCTGCACATAGAAATTAATGAGATGAACATACAGTCTTAGGAAACAAGTAGATGGTTCTGCAAAAATGATTAGTGACAATCACATGAAAGACATCTAACTGCTTGCAATGTCGCTTCCACTGGCTGCATATTAACAGC
Organism: Corrigiola litoralis; assembly: GCA_901111285.1. Classification (NCBI taxonomy): domain Eukaryota; kingdom Viridiplantae; phylum Streptophyta; class Magnoliopsida; order Caryophyllales; family Caryophyllaceae; genus Corrigiola; species Corrigiola litoralis. The sequence continues at coordinate 17,352 of CAAKMY010046313.1, read as the reverse complement.
AATAAAGTTTCAAAAGGAACACAAAGCTAATAGGTTAACTCGTCTGGAGGATGTCTATCACTTTTGCTAAGCCATTAGCCATCAGAAATATTTCATAACCAAAAGGCTCACTTCTAAGGTCAGAAGCAGGATGATCTCACAAATGATCGAGGACATAGACGTACCCCCTATGAAGTCCAGTAGCTTTATCCAGTGTGTTCATAGCATCCCACAGAAGAGTCAGAGGAACCCAGTGAGGAGGGTACTTGAATCGAGCGACATCAAGAATTAGCACCATGTCCTTGCCAGAATGGTAACCACCAATAGGTGAAAAATGACCACTTCCTGTCTGCTTATACAAAATTTTTAATAAGATGACAGTCAAAAGGAGTGAGAAATATCACCCTTTACCAGGTTCAGTGTGAAAGCACAAAGATATCGATGGAAAATTTCATAACGCACATGCAAATGGTATAATTTACTGAAAAATCCATTTTATGGACCAGAGATAAGTACTAAGAACAGAAATGCAGTATCTTCTGTGAAAAGATTTATAAAGAAACATATCAGGCGACAGATGATTTCCACCAGTAACAGACATCATAGTATGTGAGCATTTGTTGATGTTCCTTTTGCATTCATGTGTTCTTCCTTTTATTAGGGCTTGTCTTTACCATTGTTTGAAAAAGAAGTGCTCACTCATGAGACTCTATTTAAGTTAGGAAATATGATTAATGTGGCACCTTAAAGTTCGTCATGAATAATATGGCTTTTGACAAAAAGTTCTCTTCCCTACATCACATAATCTTAAATTCTTGGTAACTCGTAGTAAGGATTTACTACCTGCTTCAAAAATCCTCTATGATACGAGACAATCATGTGACAATCTTCAGAAGAAGTACATGATGTCACATACTTCCGGAAGTCATCCAGGGTGCTTTCAGTTGTACGAAATGCGTCAACTTTAGCTCCATTACAATGAGCCAAGCATGCAACTTTTCCAAATGAGATGCCTTTAACCTTAACCATCTCAAGAGGCTCACAGCAATCCAACATAGTATCGTCAAACCATCTCCATGGGTCTGTTCACACAAAAACCAGATAAAAGCAATGATATTAGGACCAAACAAGACATAAGATTAGTTATACAGAAAACTAGAAGTTCAATCTGTATGCATTTGATACTTATCCATAAGATCAGTTTATCGTGTAAGGTAGACGTTCACCTTTCCACTTTCTTCCAGGGTCGATTGAAAGGGCATTTAACACCATGGCAAGAGTAGTCAGTCCACAATACGCAGGTTCAGACTGAGTCTGGTAGTAGGACACCAACTTGAAAAAGCCCTCCATGTTTCCATTCGCAAGAGACTCAGAAAAGAGTTTCTACAATTTACAACAAGGGGTTAGCAATCAATCAATTGTTTGCTATAAAAAAGAAACCAAAATGCTCGATATAACCACCAATTTAAGATGAAAAATCAGCTGTAAAGCATTGATCATCAGTGATCAGACATGCATAATGTCACATTTCCATATACCAGGCGAAAGCAATGGTCAAATTTAGTGGAAATGTGAAAAGGGGAGGGACTGGATATCGAACCTTGCCTTCGGAAGAAGCGAATTCAATGGCAGGAGGAGAAGGAAGTGCCCTTCTATAGAAACCTGCTACTGCTGTCATTTTTCCTTCTCTTTTTCGCCGAGTTTTCAGCACACAGAATCAACTTAATCTTGAAACTTACCTAGGATTCTCAGAATTGCAAGGCTTACGTGGGTCTTAGAGAAAAGGAGTGGAAGTTTGTAAAGGAAGATGATGGAGCTCAAGTACGTGGAAACTAAAAGTCTGTTTTTATCGCGGGATATGTTGACCTTTGTTATTTTTTAAAAAGTCGCAGTAATTTTTTATTTTGAACTATTTCTTATTCTTTTGGCAAGTGGTATTTTTTTTTTCTAATCCAGCTAATAGACTCCCCTTCAAGACTAAGACTTTTCCTAGGTGTATCTCTCAAGTCCAAACGTTGTACAGGTATTGTATTTTGCTCTCTTGTGTACTATCATAATATTCCTTTGCGATACAAAAAACTTTTAATCATACTTTAACACATAAACTATGCAGAGTATTTATTAATTTACATAATCTGCACCACTTCAACCCAATCCTCCTGCATGAGACCATCTCATACCGTATACCCGTTCGTAACGATTAAATGTAACGATATTCTTTATTATATGGAAATCCGCTGCCATTTCTAAGGCATGTACTAGGTAAACCCATACGAGACAGTGTGCGATCCAGACAATGAACTCTATTGTAACAAGCTCTGGCTCATGGAGCCATGGAGGCATATCTTCAAGCTCAAAATGATCCCATCAAGGATTCAACTTGAAATCAAAGGGAATTTCATCACCTCTTTGACATGGAAAAACACTTGCGTAACAAAGTCTAAGAAATATGATCATCTTGATGATGTTTTGAGACCGCGGAAATCGGAACATTACAATGAATTAATTAAGAAAGGTTGAAGCAGAATTTAGAAAGGGTTATGAGATGCCTATCTATCGAAATTGTCCTGAATATCAGCTACTGTTGACTGTAATGCATTACTAGTAGATATTCCGAGTGAGATTGTTATTATACATAATTCCATCCGTAACAAGTACCGACTAAAGTTTCCTCAGCTTGATACTCTTGTTCATCACCCAAATGAGTATGCTAGTGTTGTCAAGAAGATTGGCAATGAAACGGACTTGGCTCTAGTGGATCTAGAAGGGCTTCTGCCTTCTGCGGACATATTGGCTGTTGTTCGGAGTACTGTTGCAGCATAATTTATGGGGTCTGCTTGAGGATTGACATCACTATTTAAGATGCCAGCATGTGATATTCATCGTCATGGGGCGAAAAGAAAGAATCTAGTAGGATTTTCCACTGCAACCTCTGAATTGCATGTTAGCTTATCTAAAGCAAACAGAGATGTTCCAAAGTAGATCCAAGTCATCTTCTCGCTGCAAAGTTTACCCTTGTGCTCCGACTAGATTTGGCAAGAGTAGATCCAAGTTGAGATTATGGGACATGAAGACATCAGCGAGACAATTGAGAAGTCCCAAGTGTTTATAAATGCCTGATTCAGAGGCGGAAAAAGGTGCAGGAAGATGAAGGAAAGACATGCCAATACAGACATGAGGAAGTTGGCAAATAGGATGCAGTTCGGAGTGCCTGAGAAGAGTTCTCTAGGTGATGGGTTTTGGGAGAAAAATATGGCATGCTTGGTCAATCAGGAAGTGCTAATTCTAGGGATGTCTGATTGTCCTAGTAGGCTTGCAGTAAAAGTAGCAAATAATTTTAAAAGAAGCCTTATGGAGTTATGGGAGTAGTGGTGCTACTGCTATCGCAGTTTTAACATCAAATTTAGCATTTACCGGCTGTTCAGGGCAGTGAACTCTTAAATGGATATGTCCTCGTGCACCAATATGGAAATAAACATCAGAGCACATATTTCTCTGAAACAGGCACATTCCCAAAAATCAAAAGTAACTGAGAGTCTGAGAAGGATGAAGCTTCAATCAATATAAAAGAATCTGGCTGCAGCTCACAAGCTCCCTGAGTCCCAGTGCTGGCAATTCCTAAATGATAAAATTTCAACATGTAGGTCTGTCATTAAGAAAACTAATGTTCTTCTAAATATAATGCAATAATGTTATTCAAAAAAAACAGAGAATATCACAGGACTACAACGAATAGATCATCTACACACCTTACTCTCTGTTTCTGGTATTAGGATTTTTTAAAAGAGATTCTTTCATGTAGCAGGGATGTTATCTACAGAGAACTCTATGTTATGTTTACCCCTTGATCATGTTTAACAGTAAAAAAACTATAAATGCTCAAAAGTTTACAAGTATGTGCCTGCCCTCAGCTTCACCAAGAATATAAGCACATAGTAGTATGATCTTGCAAAGAAATGACAAAAATGAAAATCTGATAATCTGGCATCGATGTATGTCAAATAGTACCGCTACATTTAAAGACTATCAAATGTAAGGACGAATAATAATTCAGCCAGATCAACAGGAAGCTGCTTTAATTTGTCCAAGACATAACTGGGGGAGAGAATAAGGATACTGCAACAGGTCAAGAACATGTAAACAGACAGAAATAGGTATCAAGCTTATCAATTCTTGCAAGTTGAGGAATTACAAAAGCACCAATCAAAGTTCTGTAGCCTAACAAGATATTGAGGCTAATATGCCGAGTGCAGATGAAAAGCTCTGATGTTTTTTCAAAATCCGGAGATGATTCGAGCTCAAAATCACTACTGAATGACGTAGAAAATATGTCCCTATAGAGTTTCCACCGCAAATTTCAATACATATTTAATATATGTTGCAGAGGATCACAAGATGGTGCTGGCATGATTGTTGCAGATGATCACGAGATGGTGCTGGCATGATTGTATGATTTCTAGAGTAACAGTCTGGCTGAGGAAAAATATTTTTGATGTTACAACATAAGCAACCACTGCCAATGTCTTATTTAGCAACCATAAAGTTTCATTGACAGGTTCATCATTTTTCGAGACAAAGATGCAAAGTTTGCAGGATAGAGGAGCATATTTAGCTAAATGCTATAGCTTTCAAATCTGGTGATATAACCTTGACCCAAATTTTCCTGGGTCTTATTCATAAGATTGACATGATGGATATAGATAGCTTCAAACAAAAAATAATCAAATATATTTTCGTGACACGCTAAAAGCTTTAGATTGTTTCTACATATGGAAGCATTGTAAATTACCATATCAGGCCGCAGGGCCATGAGAACAGATATCTGCTGTTAGAAAGTGCAGCTGCCGTCGAAGTTGTAGTACCTGCCACAAGTCAAAATGACAGAGACATAGCTGAGGCTGCTTAAGTATATCACTGGAGAAAAACAGAGATAATATAATACACATATAACATATCAGGTAATTGTCTAACTTGTATGCCTAGTCAGTCTACTCTCATTTCCATTCAATTAAAGACCACAAGGCTTTTTCTTAAGGGCAATAAGACCATAAGTTTTATTTGTGAAAGAAAATGAATTTTTGAAGTGGCATAGAAGGGTACATAGATAATTCCTCCTTCATAATGCTATATGCCACGTCAAATTCTCATCGAGCAGTTAGCAGGCATCATTCTCATCACATGGCCAAGGCTCCTGTGTGGATCATTGAGCTCCGTTTTTACTGGAAGGAGTTTTTATTCGTTCAAACAAATTGAGATTTTTCAAAGGTACAAAAGTAATGCATCTATCTTGAAAGCATGTACTTACCTCCTGTTGGAGCAAATCAGGCAGATCGTCAGTTGATACTATACCACAAAATTCTTCTCGTATTTTTGATTCTCTAAGAGAAGACCATGTAGTAGGAGGTAGGGCGAGTATTAATACTGTTAGAGCATCAGCCGCTGATGGATGATTTCCGTTAGAGGTATTTGAACCATATCCACACGGTCCATCAGAATTCCCTAGCCCTTGACAGCAAGGGACCAGCATCTCTACTCCATGATCTGAATCTTCCACAATCATTCTGCCAGAAACTACAGTGATCGACTCAAAATTTTCAGCGCCTGAGGATACTGACTGAGTTGTTTTAGAGCAAGTTGCATTGCAAGAGACAGCTTTGTCACACAATTGTTGAGCACCTTGACAGCATACTTTTGAAGCAATCTCATGTAAAGAACTGCGGCAGGAAGCTTTGTAGCTACAAGATGATCCAGACAAAAGCCATCTACTTACGTGTTTATAGAGTTTTGTCTCTAGTACTTGCTTCAACAGTTCTTCCTGAAAGAAAAATGTCAAATAACTGATGGTTCTTCACCATTTTTCAGCACCCAAAACATATAAGATAGAATATACATATGTAAAATAAGGAAAAAGTAATCAGAAAAGAGGCTAAGCAGGGAACAGAAGAAGGAGAAAATATGCAAACACCTTGATGACCAGCCTTCCCCTTTCCTCTTCACTGAGAAGTTTAATTCCATCCTCTCGTTGCCGAACTTCAGCAACCCAATTGATGAAATCTCTCAAGTTTGTAGGAGCAGATGTGAATATAATAGATAGAATATCTTCAATGCCTTTTATTTCCTCCGAAGATAATAGAAGTGGAATTCTTTCAGTCAAGTAGTTAGCAGTAATGTTACAATCAACTTGTCGACAACTCTGCAAGGAATATAGAGGATTAGCTCATCTAATGGCACAATACTTCATCGAAAACACAACAAACAATAGATGAGAGCATAACAGTGAATTTTGCAGAGAACTCATCACAGGTAACAGAATCAAAATCGACTTCTAATATTAGTGTTTATCTTCGTAAGCTTCTGAAAACAAAAATAAAAAAGATAAGTTCATTTAAGATAAACACAAAGAATAAAAATTTATTTTGGAGAGCACTATACTATTTCTGTACATTCACAAGATTCTACTAAATAAAAAGAGAAAGGAAATGAAAAACATACCACAGTATAAAGAATTGATGGTGCTCTTTCAAGCCTTGATATAAGCATGAACCTGAGAACAATATAATCCAACCCCATAAATTGCAAAGCATTTAATGCAAACAAAACCGAGTTAGACTTCATGAAAGGTCACATATTCACATATTCAAGTAGGGATGCAAGAAATTAGCTGCCTCCCCAGGAAGGCAAGGCCAAGTAAAAAGGGGTTGTGGGGACTGGGGCGTGGAGGAGTAAGATTTAAGGACTAGAACCAAGAGTAACTTGCATACATCAACTAACTAAACTTGACCCTTGAAGATCACTTCTAAAGAGAGAAGTAAAATGTTTAGTTAATGCAGTGAAGATTCTAACACAAACTGGCACTTCAACTCAGCAAAAAAGCTAGTTATAGAACAACCATGTTCACCTACCCCCTACAAAGTCCCGTAGCTTTGTCGACAGTGTTCATAGCATCCCATAAAAGAGTGAGAGGAACCCAGTGAGGTGGATACTTGAATCGAGCAACATCCAAAATAAGGACCATGTCCATTCCAGCATGGTAACCACCAATAGGAGAAAAATGACCAGACCCAGTCTGCATGAATAAATAGAATAAATTAAGGTGAAATTGCCATTTGCAGAAGGCCCAACATGAAACTTAGACAAACTCCACAAAGAATGGTTAAAACATTGGAATCGAGTTTCCTGCTTGAAGGACACACACACACACAAGCTTATAACTGCAAGTCTGCAAACAATATGCTCTATTAAAACCCCAATGCCATAGCATAACCACAAAAGTTTCAAGGGCAAGGAACCATGTTCTTCTCACCACATAAAGAAGCACTCAGGAATGTGGAAGCACTTAACCTTACCCATGGTAGACTCAGGACCAGCTAATTGGATTCAACACCACGTGATGCTTTTCATACCAATCAATTATAGAACCTTGGAAGGAGTACTAGTCTAATCAAACCTTCTTGCACACCGAAACACAAAAGATGTGGTAGAGAAGTAAATTCTCATTCCAGTTGATATGGACAAAAGTGCATGCAGAAAATAGAAGTAAAAGCTAAAGTCATTTCAATAACCACAAGAAACTTGGAAAACTCTAGTATTGAATCACTTACAATATCTGGCATTGTATCTACTAGTGTTTAAGTATTGTACTATTGTTAACACTCATCTCTGTGTTCTTCTCATTGTTAGACCTTATCTTCATATGTGCTTCATAAATAGTGCTAAGAAGGCTCTTTCCAGATAATGAAATGTGTAATAGAAAGGGCATCATAATGAATAAATAAAAAAAACGAATACTGGAACCGAGTCCTTGAACAAAAACATTCTTTCTAAGAGAAGGCATTGAACAATACATTTTTTTTTTTTTTTGTAAAACGACACAAGCTATTGACTAAATTTAAAATTGCTAAATTAAATTGCATTAAAGAACCTAAAAACAAAGAACCGTCAAATTATTGTCTTGTCCCAGAACAGTTTTGATATGAAAAAAATTATCTTTGTTATGTAGCATTGGTCCCTGATATCCCGGGAAAATAGTCAATAAGTCCTAAAAAACACTTACATAACCAAGCATTATACAATTTAAGATACCAAATCAGCCCAAACAAAGAACAGAGCATATTGGATGACAATGGTCTACAAGAGCTTGCTATGGTTTGAGGATTAATATCGATTAGCTCAAAAGAGTTTTGCAGTTTTGGACAGGACAAGTTCAGCAAAATGCCACATCGATATAAATTGGCTCATGACCTTTAAATAACATAGGCAACAAAGGTTAATATACTAAATTCAATATATGAGGCTATGAGCTAATCAGGGGCAAATTGCACAGAAAATTCGGTACCTGCTTCAGATATCCTCTGTGGTATGATACAATCATATGACAATCTTCGGAAGAAGTACATGATATCACATGTTTACGGAAGTTGTCCATGGTGCTTTCATTAGTACGAAATGTGTCAACTTTTGCACCATTGCAATGAGCCAGGCATGCAACTTTTCCAAATGAGATACCATCAACCTTGACCTTCTCAAGAGGTTCACAGCAATCCAGCATTGTATCGTCAAACCATCTCCATGGACCTGTTTATATATAACAGCAAAATCAGCGATGAATCATAGTCTCATAAGTCATACCATGCAGCCATACAGGATGCACATTTAGTTATGGAAAGCAATAAACTTAGAAGCCCATGCTAAGGTGTTTCTTTTAAAAGTTGAAAAATATGCTACAAGAATGCAACTTCACCTATTTTCTAGACAATTGAGTTCAGATATGATAACCCGATTAGAAAAAGAGTATGTAATTATGTATGAAGAAAAATCATTGTGCATACTATTGATATGCTCTCCTGGGTCTCAGTTAACAACTTCTTGTGAGAGGACAACTCAACCAAAAGTCTAAGCTAATAGTTGAGGCACGATCGTTGAATATGTTACTAAAACGCCCCCTCACATGAGGCCTACTTAGCGTCGAGCGTGGCTGAGGTCCTGAATATATACTCAACTGTGCAGCAATATGGGGGGATCCCAGAATTCCAACTCGAGACCACATGGTCAGATAGAACCAGTAGACATAAATAGTCTCCTTCAAGAAAAAAACATGGTCATAGTAAAGAGTGGTCAACAATTTGACGCTTGCAACTTGGCAGCTACAAACTCCACAAAATCTATTCTGCAGTTAGCTAACTCAAGAGGTTGAACAGGAACAAATATAAACACTCAGTCAGTCTGTCTTTGTTGCGATTTAAATAGCGAAGTGAATGATCACCTTTCCACTTTCTTCCAGGATCAATTGAAAGGGCATTTAAAACCACAGCAAGGGTAGCCAATCCACAGTATGCAGGTTCGGACTGGGTTTGATAATAGGAAACCAACTTAAAAAAGCCCTCCATATTCCTATTCACAAGAGCCTCAGCGAAAAGTTGCTGCAACGTTCAACAAGAACTCATGAAATATGTTGATGAAAGAAACAGGTAGCAATCAGATAGAAACACAAAGACATCTGAACAAAACACTAGATAGGGTCTTTTTTTTGTTATTGATAAAGTAAAACTATCATCAACACTGACAAGAAAAAGCACTAACTCACAGAACCTCCAGGTGTTTCACAGTAATGCTAAAATTGCACATTTAATTGGAGATTGCCAGCATTCCAGGTAACATTACAGTACGTCATGCTTCAGTAGTACTAACATTTAATAATCAATCCTTTTGAAACAGAGGTCCACATATATGGCAGAGTCAATGACAGAGACATAATAATACATTCCACTGATGCAGCTGATAAATATACATTCCACTGGAATTTGTGGAACAACGAGCGTACTTAAGGACATGAGATATCTCCCACGATAATGAACTTTAACTGGAAAAAAACAATCCAGACAGCCGAATTTCAGGTTTACCCTCAAGAAAATAGCATCCAAATGAAACAATCCAAAAGAAGTTAGGTTGGTTTCTTTTTTGTATTTATTTTTACAATGTCTCAACATACAAAATCCAAATGAAACCTATAGATGAAAGAAACTAATCTAACTTCTAAATATGATCCATTCCTAACCATCCAATTTCATAGACCAACCCTATTTGTTCATTGAAGCTAACACATAAGTACATAACTCTATGTAATTTAACTGGTAAGACATTAATAATCAAGCTTCTAGCTACATTATCTAACGCAATAAACCACAAAATAACAATGACACTTCAAATTACTTGACACTCTTCACCAACAGCCATGTGATCGATAAGGTAAAATCATTGCATTTTCCCTAGATTCAATCAACAAGTAGAACAGAAAAGACCGCAAGAATGTTTACTTAGAACAAATCGGATACTTCTCCATCACCACGAAACCACCAAACGGTACTCTCCCTCCATCCTAAAAAGAATGACCATATTTAACATAAAGGTCAAATTTTTTCTTTGGTAAATTTTGTTTTAATCTTAATTATAACAATAATCCTTTCATGAATGTACATACCAAATTACCAATACATATCTAAACAAAATATTTTTTAAGTCTTTATTATATAATTTGACAAATTTATGGTCAAAGTCGAAATAGTCTCTACGTCAAAAGTCAAATGTGACCATTCTTTTTGGAGCGCAGAGCCTAACTAGCTCCTAAATACATACACTTCCTAACCTTTCATAGAACTACAATTATCAAACTAACCCCACTATACCATTAAACAAACAGTTCTATAAAGCTTGATCATCCATCATTACGCAATCAATGAAGCAAACTTAATAAGAGATCAAAATGAAGGAGGTCAAGGAAGAGAAAGAATTAAACCTTTCCTTCCGGCGAAGCGAATTCGACAGCCGGAGGTGAAGGGAGCACCCTTCTATAAACACCAGCTACTGCAGCCATTTTTATACCAAATTTGAAGAATTTAACTGTTTTTTGATGTGGGTTTGATCAGGGTTTTTGGAAAGGGGGGAATTTATTGGTTTCAAAAGCAGTGATTATCAAAAGAGTGTTCATAAAGTTGACTGATGGAAAGTTCGTTATTTTCTGTTATTTATGGCGGGTATTTGTTGACCTTTGCTTTTTTAAAGAGATTATGCTATTTTTGCTTTTCTAAGCTAAAAGTCTAAAACAGTAAAACTTGGATAAGACCTTTCAACTTAGAAGCTAACCTCAATTATATCATAAAAATGTACAAAAAAAATAACATAAAAAATCTTTTCATATCTGTCATTTTTTTTTAAGGATTTGTATTTAACTCTCTTTAATATTACGCTAGTTGAAATTCTTTTTTCTTCACAAAAGTTTGGGTAGAAATGATTGGATGTTAGATGTTGTTAGATGTTGTTAGTGTGTTCGACGAGTGTAGAGAATTGTAAGTTTATTTGTGCGAAATTTTTTTTGTCAGTTCTGATGAAATTGCCACGTTTACTTTTCCGAATAAAAAAAATGAAATTTTAACAATAAGACGCGAAATATTTTATGTAGAATGAAAAATCTCTATGATAAGTTTCGTAGGTCATCAATTTTAGCAAATCCGCTATACGTAGTATTAGTTACAAACTTACAATGAATAATGGTCACACAACTGTGTGTGACACTGAAAACCAGGAGATTGGAAACCCCCCTAAAAAGATTTAATGAACTGTGAAGACAAGTCCTCTATACACAGAATAATCTACTATCATCTACCTATAATATAACTACTTTTTTTACGTTTACTTCAGCATTTGGTCTTTGATCAGCCATCTTTACAACGTATCCACAAACTATTGTTTCTTCAGAAAGATATTTCAGCTCATGGGGTACAACTCTTTCTCATTGCACAGCCAGAAAGCAGGATGCTCTTCTACTTTTCTCGTCGCTTTGGTTGATGCTTTATCATTTACAAAATGTGAGACAGCACAGGAAGATTATACTTCACAAGTGAGGGGCGGTAAGGTCACCATCCACAGCATCATCTCGACATCTCTTGAGAAGGATCAACTGACGTCTCAAGTGTAATACCTGCCACATCCATTTTAATTCATGAATTAACTATACAACAATTAAACTGTTAGACTATGCTTGATCATGTTCAAAGAGACAAAAGGACATTGGGAGAAAGAACGAAAATATGGTTTTTGTGAAAGGAATGTTTCAGTGCCTCCACATTTATCGTATGACAATAGACTACACAACGTAAAATATTGATAATGAGGAGTTTAGAAAGCTTTCGATTTCCATGTACCCTGACTTATCAAATTGAGAAAATATGTTTTCGTTGTCGGCTTCTTCTCCCTAATAGTTTTATGCAAATAGGAAGTAGAAAGATCATTTCCAAAACAAAGTTGGGTAAATGGCAATAGTTTAACCACTCAAGTACAAGTATACTCTACCAGCACTGTTCTGAATCTCAGTTTGCATATGATGATGGCTCGCCTAAATGATAGCATTCACGAAGGTATAGTCAAAACTGAGCACAAGTCAACATACTGTCTCCACTAGACTGTTTTAGAGGCTGATATTTTCATCTCACTTTGGTTGTTAGATGGTTTCAAAGGATTTCCAACTGGGAGGAGTTCTCCGCATTTTATAAGACAGCATACATTATGTGAGAACCAGAAAAAAATAAACTAAGCATAAGGACATTTGTGGTCTGAGGTAGCAACTCTAGAACAACACTCCGAGGAGTGTCCTAATAAATAAGCAATTCTGCTCATAGAAACATAGTGAAGTGGAACAAAAAGACAAGTGGAAATTACTTACCTCCTCCTTCAGTAAAGTAGGAAGATGATCAGTTGAAACAAGGCTTCTCAGTTCATGCATAAGCTTCTCAACCTTGATACCAAACCATGTGTGCATAGGCAGTGCAAGCAATAGTACAGTCAGAAGATCGTTTGCAACAGGATGCATTCCAGAGCAATCCCAGGGGTCAGAGCAGCAATTGGATTTCTTTTGAGTCACAGGAACCAACATCTGCAGTCCTTGCTTACTTTCACCATCCATTACTGTCCCAGAGAAAACAGCTATGGGCTTGCCGCCGTCTCCCCTTAACAGTTTCACACATGTTTTCTGACAACAAAAACCACCAGAAGAGCCAGGCTGGCCAGTTAATAGCTCTGCTCCCTCACAACAAACAGCCGCTGCAACATCAGATAGACTGTGCTCACGACCCAACATAGCAGCTTTTTCAGAACACTTATATGCTGAAGACAGAAATTTCGACACATATTTGTACAGATCTGTCTTCTGAACTTGTTTGAATAGCTCTTCCTGCGAAAGGAAAAATGGGTTTGAAGTAAATCTATATGAATGATACAGGTAGAAAGATCTAATTTTAAAAGTTTACGAACCTTCAGCACGAGCCTTTCTGTCTCCTCCTGGCTTAGACTTTGACCATCACCTTCGCGTCTACGTACTTCAGCCACCCACTTAATAAACTCCCTAAAGTTTGATGGTAATGACATGCAAACAACAGAGATAGCCTCCTCGATATCCTTCACGTTGTCTGACATCAATAGAACAGGTACATCCTCCATCAAATACTTGGCTACACTAGCCCAGCTGTCATGCTTGCAGCTCTAGTACAAAAAAGAATCCAAAGTAAACTCTCTAATTGGGAGACTGAGTAGGAAATTCTAAATTAATAAGCACTGATGTATACTTAAGCACAGGAGGTGAAAAAAACCATGATTAATAAAAGCTTAGAATTGAAGCAAACTGCTTAGACATTAGTTGTAATTAAGCAATTCCCAAGAAAACTGCTATGCTGCCTAATCTAGGGAAAGCCATCAAATTTTAGTTCTTTGACCTGTAAGCAACATTCCATACGCATACAAAATATTCCCACAAAATAAACGGAACTTCACATGTGCATAAATCATATATTTCCCTGTAAAGAGACTGCAAGTGGAGTAGTGAATATACAAGGCCTTCAAATTCACTGCTACAAACACGCAGTATCCTTCATCCGTAAATGCTGCCAAAACAATCAATTCATTCCTCCTTGCGTTAAGGATACAGGAGGGAAAGACCTGGATAGCATGGGTCTATTTGACATGCCCTGCTGCATTGCATTCTTATCGTTTGTTTACTCAAAATCAAGCAAATCTTTGAACAAGTCATGTCAAAACCAAATAAAAAGTATAAACCAGACCCACGAGACACTCAACTTTGATAATGTAAGCTTCATGAAGCAAAAATTCAGGGTTTTGTGAAGTGTTTTTCTTGTGACTTTGATTATTAAGCAGTTACGAGAGGAGATATGATCAAAATCAGCATACATACCAGGGTGTAAAGCAGTGAAGACACTTGATGTTGTCTAGAAACAAGCATGTACCTGGCAAAAACAAAACAAAGGAATACTCAAGGAACTATAGATCGTTCCAAAGAATGGACTAGTTCATCTAAACACATAAAAATTTCAGATGAAACAATCAGATTCCAGATCAAAGTTGCAAGGACAAAATGACTTCCAACTCTTGTTGACTTGCTCTAACACTCAAAAATAAGTCAGTGATACATGATATGTTTCCCATAAACATCTTTCTCAACATGGATATGATTTCTACTCTCTTTTTTCTACTTTGAAAGGAGAGCTTCATTAAATTCCCAACCCCCACTACAAGGTCAGAGAGATATTTTAGAGACCTTGGTAAAAGAAAACCAATTGCAATGAAAACACCAAATGCAATACACTCAAACTATACAGTAGCAGGAGTTTGAGGCCTCCCAAGCACATCTATAAAACGCAGTTCCAAAACCGAAGTGATCGGTACAGAAGTCACCAGCAGCAATTATTTCATGATAATTTAGATTTGCAAAATGATTGAAACTGTAGCCAAAGGCATTTTTCAAGACAAGGTGCACTTCATACTTGACTGAATTAAAAGGAAACTATTTTTTTACAATACAAGCAAGGTAGAGGAGAAGGCACATATAAATACATACCCTCTATGTTGACCTGTCGCTGCATCAATTGTATCCATGGCTTCCCAAAGAAGAGTAAGTGGGACCCAATGAGGCGGATACTTAAAACGCGCAACATCCAAAATGAGTACCATGTCCTTCTCAGCATGATAACCACCAAGAGGAGAGAAGTGACCAGATCCAGTCTGAGAATGTATTACAGAACATTAAGAACCAGTTCCAAGTTTTACCATATTCATATAGAAAAATATAAGGCCTCTCAGCAAAATGAGGAATTCGTAGAAGCAATTGAGCAACGGAAGACAAAATATAGCTGTGTGCATGTTGAAATGCCCACGTGTACTGCGTGACAACAGATGAGATTTCCTGATTGGAGGAACAATCAAGAAGCTATTTTTTCTAGAAAGACCTTAATTAGATCTTCATCTTCCTCTGGCTTTTCTCTTCCTTTTCTTCTCTTTTTTTATAGTATGTTTCTCAAGAATGGTTCATATTGTATCATTTTAGAGACAGACATGTAGTGCAGAACTCCAAATAATCAAAAACTGAGTTCCTTAAAAATAGAACAGTTACAGCTTACAAGCGTTATAATGAGTTTACTTCGAATTGAACTCATGACGACAGATATAGAAGATAAATACTGTGACAAATAGGGAAATAATCACAAGACTACAAAGAACAGCAATGAGAGCAACAACAAAAGTAACATAGACAATAACTCTATGGATTCTGCCCCTAAACATAAGATTTAGTACAGCACTATTTCTTTGAAAGACGTATGGAAAAAAAACTATAAGGTCAGTCTCACCTGTTTGAAAATGCCTCTATGATAGGATGTAATGATATGACAATCATCTATTTTGGTGCATGCCTTGATGTGATTTCTGAACTCAGTAATAGAACTCTCATTAGTACGGAAAGCTTGGACATTTGCCCCAGCACAGTGAGCCAAACACGTAACTTTCCCAAAGGAAATTCCTTTCGCTTTTACTTTTTCCAGAGATTCACAGCAGTCTAGCATAGATTCGTCAAACCACCTCCATGGTCCTGTTGTAAGAAACACAAATATTATATAATGTCAGAAAGAACAAAAAAAGTATGCTCAGTGCCAGCGTTCAACTTAAGAAATGTCTGAATTTGCGGTAGTAGAGAACAAGCAGTACCCCTTAAAACACAGTCCTTATTCTTCAGTTCATAGGAGATGTAAGGCTAGTGCAACACAGTTCCTCCATTCCAGACTAACATAGCTAATTTCACTTTTTTATGGTCAAAGTTTTTATGCAATGTACATGAAACAAGTACCTAAAATACTGTAGCTAAATTTGGTATAAAAAGAGATAATTTCAAAGTAAAATCTAAAACCTTTACCAATCTATAATTGTAATAAATAGCTTTAAAATGGAGAAAATACTAGAACAAGATAGGAAGAAGTAACTCAAATGTAGAACATAGACAAGCCAGGACCTCAAATCTGGTCACGAACAATGCCTCACTAATAGTCATTTTTTCATGATTGAAAAAACTCCCTTTCTATCTGAGTTAAAATAAAATAAGTAAAAGGAAAAATAGATTTGAAAATACAGTGCTAAAGTATCAAACCAAAGTAAAGTAATGGAGCATAATCACACACACACACACAGGGAGGGGAGATGATTATGACTTATGAGTTTACATTTAAGTGGTTTTGCCTATATTATCAGCAAGAAATAAGCATCTGCAGGAATTCAGTAGGCCTTCAAATCAATACTAAGTGATGAACTATAATAAAGAAACCATACAAGAGACATCATAGTTATCCAAATAAGTTCTCCTTAAAATCTTAATTTGGTATTTTTAGTGTCTATCATTTCACATACTCCACAGTAACTATTGAGCTCTTTGTAACTAGTGTTACATCTCAACCTCTTCCTAGTTGGTATAACATCTATTCTGCAACATCTCGAAAGTTTTCTTTTATTCCAGTTTATGCAAAAGCATATCAGATCTTCTAATATGAGTATATGACTCTGCTTATAGATCATGACGCTCACTGCTACTCCGTATTAATTAAGATGCATGGTTCTTATCAAGCAATTCAAGCCTTGTTGGGACAATGCACTAGTGCAGCAAATCATCAGTCAAACGCCTGTAAAAATTAAATCCTCTTATGTTATGATCTGACTTCCATGACCTATTGCCTCCCCTCTTTTGACAGTTTTCAGAAGCCCTGCTTAGTAGAAATGAAGAAACAGATGATGCATTGAAAGAGCATCATTCTTTTCCTTAGCTCACTAAGGACATATGTAATAAAAATCTCAGATTAAAATATGCCATGTCAATCACAATGCCGGACTATATTAGTTCTTGTTTCGGATTTTGCGCAATTGACTGATAATTCCAATCATTCTATAAGCACTTGAAAATACATAACGAATACTCCCTCCAATCCACTCAGTTCCCCACATCTCTTTTTTGTCACTATTTGAAACAAAACTTTTATTATCAATAACTCAATA
>CAAKMY010046301.1:0-13547 GCA_901111285.1 Corrigiola litoralis | reverse complement strand
ATGGAATTTTTGGGAATGGTATTTTCATATATTTTTTTTAGAAAAAATTTCAGAATATTTTTAAAAAGTATTTGGATTTTTTTTGGTTTTTTTGGTTTTTTTTTTTTTTTTGTAGTTTTTAGGATTTTAAGAAAAAGGTTAGTCAAACTATTAATTCAATTGTACCAATTAATTGGACACGTAAGCAAAATGGATGGAAAATTTGACGGAGTTAGGGTTAGGTCACTAAACTGGGAGAAGTTTGATACCCCAGGTAACCAAAATGATATTAGCAAAATGTCAGGTAACCAAAGTGAAATTAGCCAAAAACTCAGGGTACTAAAATGTCAATTTTCCATTTAAGAAATTATACCATACCCACGAGGTAGGGGTATCTCATTTCCCCTACGAGACCATAAAATACTATCTTTATTTTCTTAGTTATCATGCCCTATTCCCTATTGGAGTGCAAATTACTTTTTATATCCTTAGGGATCCAATATAAGCATTATGGCTCATAATTTGATACCATACCCTAGGCTCATAGAGTAATAATACATCTAAAGCCTTTTTGGACAAAACACTCCACAAGTTATGGGGTACACTTACTTTATCACGTAGTTGACTAGTTTGCCCTATCTTTTTATCAGCAAAATCACTTTAATTCCTTGCTTATGGATTATTTTGTCCAAATACAGTTCTGGACAAGTAATTTCTCACCGCTATGTATACCTATGAAGGTACAATGGGCATGTTCTTTATATCATTTTATCGTTTTTTGTGTGTGTCTAATATTACTTATCTTGAATATTTCCATTTTTTTTATTTTGTATGTTACATTTTTATACTGTATTTTTTCTAATATTTGTAAACATTTTCACAATATTTGTAAATAAAATAAAAATGATGTATAGAAAAAGCCTACTATATGCCATGGATGCATCATTTGAACGGTAGTTAATGATACTCTACGTCTCAAATAGCTAGCTTAAATGGTTAAAGTTCTATTATTTCATTCCAATTCGATTTGATTCTTATCGGTGACTTTGTGCGGACATTTCGGAAGAGGACAATAATCAACTGTTACTGTTAGTGTTAGTTTGCACTCGAGTAAAAAATGAAATAATTCAGAATAACTACAGTAATTTCTAACTTATTATTGAATTCCTACTGTAAATTTCTAGGGTTTCCAATTCAATTACATGAAATTCAATTGATTAACAATGTCATCATCATCAACAACAACAACATCACCATTAGAACAAACATCAAATGAATTAAAGCAATCAAGATTAGTAATCAGCAAACTCGGCGAAACTTTCGACAATTTTCAGTCCCACTCATTCGCAATCCTCGCGTTATCGGAACAATGGCGGGTGTTACAGTCGAGTTTCGCGACGGTCAACGCCGCGCTGGAGGGGCGGGTGAAGGAGCTGGAGTCAAAGGAGAGAGAGAACGCGGCGTATGTGGAGAGGTTGCGGAGTTATAAGAAGGAGGTTGAGTTGGTGAAGAGGCGGGTGGATTGCGAGGCGGAGGATGTGAGGGAGAGAGGGGAGAGGGTGGGGTTGTGGGAGAAGGAGGTGGTGGAGTGGCGGGAGACGGTGGAGGTGGGGAGGAGGGAGGTTGAGGAGCGGGTAAAGGCGGTCGAGGCGAGGGAGCGGGAAATTGAGGAGCGGGGGAAGGCGGTCGAAGCGAGGGAGAGGGAAATTGAGTTGGAGAGGGGGAGGGGGAGGAAATTGTGTGTGGAGTTGGAGAGGAGAGAGAGGGAATTGGGGGCGAGGTTGCGAAATGTGGGGTCGGAGAAGGCGGGTGAGGCGAGGGAGAGAGAGGAAAGGGTGGGGTTGTGGGAGAAGGAGATGGTGGAGTGGCGGGAGACGGTTGAGGTTGAGAGGAGGGAGGTTGCCGAGAGGCGGAAGGCGGTTGAGATGATGAAGAGGAGGGTTGAGGAGCGAGGGAAGGCGGTCGAGGCGAGGGAAAGGGAAATTGAGGAGCGGGGGAAGGCGGTCGAAGCGAAGGAGAAGGTGGTTGAGTTAGAGATGGGGAAGGTTATGGAATTGTGTGTGGAGGTGGGAAGGAGAGAGAGTGAAATTCGCGAGAAAGGCAAGGCGGTGGTGGGGGTGAGGGAGAGGGAGGGAGTGTTAGAGGTGAAGGAGAGGGGATTGGAGGCGAGGGTTGGAGAGGTGGAGTTGAAGGAAGGGGAGTTGAGGAGGGGGTTTGAGGAATTAGAAGTTAAGAAGGGGGAGTTGGAGGTGGAGGAGATGGAATTGGAGATGAGGGTGCGAGATGTGGAGTCGAAAGAGGGGGAGGTTAGTGAGAGGGAGGGAGTGTTGGAGGTGAAGGCGGAGGAATTGGGGGCGAGGGTTCGAGTGGTGGAATGGAAGGAAGGGGAGTTGAGTAGGGGATTGGAGGAATTAAGAATTAAGAAAGAGGAGTTGGAGGTGAGGGTTCGAGAGGTGGAGTCGAAAGAGGGGGAGTTGAGCAGGGGGTTGAAGGAATTAAAAGTTAAGAAGGGGGAGTTGGAGGTGAAGGAGAAGGGGATGGATGAGGTGTACGAGGCGTTGGAGTCAAAGGAAAAGCGGATTAGTGAGGAGTTGAAGGTGGTGGAGAGTAGGGAGAAGTTGGTCAGTGATAGTAGAATTTCATTGGAGTTGAAAGAGAAGCAGATTGATGAGAAATTGAAGGACCTGGAGAGTAGGGAGAAGTTGGTGAGTGATGGTAGGATGGCTGTGGAGTCGAGAGTGGAGGAAGTCAGGTGGCGAGAGGAGGGTGTAGAGTTGAAAGAGAAGGGTGTGAATGAGAGTGGCAAAGTGTTGGAGGCGAAGGAGAGGGAAATCAATATGGGATGGGGAAAGCTGAAGATGAAAGAGAAGGAAGTGAATGAGCGTAGTGAAGCAGTGGAGTTGAGAGAAAAGCGAATGGATGAGCTAAGTAAGGCTGTGGAATTGGAACGGAAGGGCGTTGATGAGCGCTTGAGAGTGTTGGAGCTGGAAGAGAAACAAATGAATGGCGGGTTTCAAGTGCTTGAGTCGAAAGAGAAGACAATTGAGGAGCATTATAAAGCCGTGGAGTTAAGAGAGAAGGAAGTCAATGAGCATTGCCAAGGTGTGGAATTGAAAGTGAAGCAGATGGAAGAGCGTGTTAAAGTAATGGAATTGAAGGAAAAGCAAACCAGCAAGCGTGTTAAAGCAATGGAATTGAAGGAAAAGCAAACCAGCAAGCGTGTTAAAGCAATGAAATCTAAGGAAAAGCAAAGCAGCAAGCGTTGTCGAGTGTTGAAGACCGAAGGGAAGCCGCAATTGGGTAGATTTAATGCGGGTCAAGTTCTGCAAATGAAGCAAATTGATCATTCTAGTAAAGCGAAGCAAAAGAATGAGGTTTATCAAGCACAAGGATTGCAGGAGACAGAAAAGGATGGGCATTGCATTGGTGATCAATGCCGTACTCAAGTCTTAAAAGAGGAGAAGAAAGTCGATATTCCATGTGAAGCTGTGGTGTTTAGGCAGACACAAGGAAACGACTCCATGGATATGGATGAATATAGTTTTCTCTGCTCGTTGTGCCGAAATATGGATGCACATGGTGTAAAATTATATATTATTACCCATGTGGATGAGCACCATGTATTGCAGGATAAGATTTCGGATGCTCTTAGATGTGCATCCGATCCTGCAAAACTTGTTCTTGATGTTTGTCGAAGTCTCTATGGCAAAGATCATGATGATGCCTGTAGAACTAGTGGCATATTTATTCTGCAGCAATTGATGAAAATTTCACCATCTATTACACCTGATGTTATGGATGAAGCAAGAATCTTTGCAGCTGATTGGAGACCCAAAAAAACTGCAGAAATTTTCGGATTTCTGCAATTTTTACTAGTGTATAAGTTAGGCAGTTGTTACACTGCACCTGAACTTCTTTCACGTTTCAATGCTGTTTTTGCTTCGTTTGAGGTTTACCAGCCAGGTGATTTGTGCCGTGCCTTGGGACTAGCAGAAGCTATCCCAGGTAATATTATTTATTTCCATTCTAGAATAACTGATTTAGCTATGTTTTGTTGTTCTCTGCCTTTAAACCTTAATTTTAGAACAATTGACTTAGATTAGGACAGTTTAGTGAATTACGAGTTAAGACCTTATTTTGCCACATAGGAGGTGTGAATTATGACCAATGCTGTCTTCCAAGTAACTAGCACTGATAGGAGATATATGATGAGAGTTATGACGAGAGAATTACAAAAAATTCCCAAGTTGATGATGGGTTGTTGTGGGGAAGAAGTCACCCAGCCCTACTTCAATTATCTGAGTTCAAAGGGGGATGCGAATAAGCTTAGCAGGGTGGAAAAAGAGAGGATTGATGTGGTCTTTTTCTATCACTTCCCTTTTGTGGGGTAAGTTATGAGATTATATGAGGTGCTGAAAAGGGCGTTATGCGTGTGTGGGGAAGGACAGTGAAATAGCTGAAACCACAAGTTCATTGGACGAGATTGTGTAGGCCTACCCAAATTTGCCCTGTTGTTGATCTTAGACAAGTTTTTGCATCGTTAATGTCAATTGTCTTCTACACTTACTATTTAGATTTATATTGACAGTACAGATTTTTCTGATATTAAACAGGGCATGTCAGATCTCTTATTTGGGGAAAAAGGTGGCTTATGGCGCTTAAGTACGTATGTGTCTTTGAGCTGGAAGCTAGTTTCCCACCAGCGAGTCTGCTGCAAATGCACTTGGAGCATTCAAATATACGAGTGGAACAGAAACTTATGCAAGGAACTGCTGAAGCAGAGGTATTGCTATTGTCTATTGAAATCGTGTTCTTCTGCTGCTCCTGAACCGTACAACCTAAATATGTTGATAAGGGTCTCACTGTTCTGTTATCCATTTCGTGATTGCAGTCCCAATTTAGTCAAATTTCTGATTGTGATTTTTGGGATAGTTTTCTTTGTCTTTCTGTTTACGCTATCCACGTGAAGAGCTACTGGTGGAGCTATGTTGGTAATACATGGATGGTCTTACATAAATGCTCAAGCATGATAGATCAAGTGGTAAAGAAACACAACTGATTCCCCCTCTAAAGCTCGACTTGGTTGATGCAGTGTCTCTCTTCCGCCCCCCCTCTCTCTCTAGAATGTTCGGTGGTCTGTAGAAAACATCTAGAAACCTTGTACCTATTAGTGACAACTCAGCTGGGATTAGCACATTTCATATAGGATAAACCCCTCTAGTACAACTGTGGCCGTACTAATGTATACCATGTTATACACTTGCGTACCATGTTATACCACAGTGAGCTGAGCCCAAAAGAAAGATGCATTATAAGCTACAAACTGGATGCACATAAATAATAAGTTGTGCTCTTTGTTTTTCAATCCATTGTGCGTTTATTAAACCCTAAAATCTAAAGGCAACAAAATTATGGAGGTGAGCTTTGTATTAGCCGATCTAAATTAGATCAAGAGAAAGCTTAATCTTATAGTTTTACTTGATTAAAAACGGAATATAATTGGTTTATGTTAAAGTTGTGCTTTTGTTTGTGGTCTAGTTTATTAATGTTTTATGATTGTAATCCCATTATTTATATTGTTAAAATTTATCATTTTTTTTTTTTTTTATATTTACCTGGGCAAATTCAGTCCAAAGTTCCTGTTCTGCCACTGTTAGAAGTGTTAAACTTACTCTGGTGGTCATCAAAATTTATGTCTTTAGTAGTTGAATGTCAATCTAGTTAGCTTAGGCTCTATATGTCTTGAGTGTCAATCTATGTACATGAACGTGATTTTCCAATTTATCCAGTTCATTTTGTGAGGGACTCAAGTAAAGTATACTCCATCTGATATAATAATATTTGCCGTTCACGTTTCGGTAAAGCTATCTAAATTTCTGTATGAAAAAAAGTACTTTTAACATATGAAATTATTTTAGCTTGTATTTTGAAATATATTCGGAAGTCAAATGCTCTCCTTGAAATGTGAGAACAATGTATTTAATATTAGAGGGAGTAGTGTATATATATTTTCAAATCCCCCCCCCCCTCCTCGATCGGTAGATAACCTATACAACAAATGTGTGGTACATGAATCTTAGTGTCTATGTTTTTAAGCTAACAGCTTATTATAAGTCCATAAATATGTGTACAGTATTCACTGGTATATAGTTATATTTTCTGGCTGGGATGTGCTGCTAATTTGCTATAGGGTGTGTTCCACCAACAACTTTTGAGATAGATAGTACCTTTTTGACTGTGTCAGAAAGTAACTAATCATAAAATGTTGTGTTTGGCTAGGTAGATTGTATAGTAGTTAGTAGCTTTTGATAGAGCTTTTCTCACACGTGACCCTGGAGTACATGGTTATTGGTAACTTCTGACGAATTTCTGCCACACTTACTCTCAAGTGTACCCTTTTTACATGACAAGTGTCTTTAACTTTAATGCTGATATTTCTCCCTCGTATCATATGTTTTAAACTATAATGTTTTACTCTTCGAGCCAATATTCACCCCTTTTCTCAATTCTCATAATATTTACCAAGGATTTGAATTGCCTTTTCTTTTTAACATCGTTTCATTGTAAACATGTATTATGTTAAGGAAAATTTGTGAGAAACCACCAATAAGTTGTTTTGTTTGTAGATAACTGCCTAAAGAAATTGTTTTTTGTAGAAAAACACTTAAACATTTGTTTCTTGTAATATGAACACCTATTCAACTTGAAATAACTACTTTTGTCTTATTAAAACCTAATAAAAGCAATTTTAATTTAGGAGATGTGAAGAATTTTGTT
The DNA here is from genome assembly GCA_901111285.1 of Corrigiola litoralis. Classification (NCBI taxonomy): domain Eukaryota; kingdom Viridiplantae; phylum Streptophyta; class Magnoliopsida; order Caryophyllales; family Caryophyllaceae; genus Corrigiola; species Corrigiola litoralis. The sequence continues at coordinate 6,791 of CAAKMY010046301.1, read as the reverse complement.
TTTGTGAAAAGAGTTTTTACTGAATTCACCTAAACCTAAATGAACCATTTTAGGTGTTCTTACAAAAAAAATTCAGAATTCACCTAAACATAACACATGTGAGGAAATGAGTGGTTCGGAGGGAGTAATTATCTAGAAATCACCAATAGGTGATTTTCCGCAAATCTTCCTTATGTTATGTTAATTTTTAGCTAATTAAATATTATGTGGTTGTTTCATTTCATTTTCACAATCAAATTTTTTAGAAAAATATTAATTAAGTAAATGTATTTCTTTTGCGTGCATACACTTTCATGCGTTTATTAACGAAAAAACCGCAAATGCTCTTGAAAGTAACTAATCGTATTGAACATGTTGATACAATTAGCTACCTTCACTGCTAATCACTACCAGTTACCTATCATCTGCTACCATCTACTAAAAGCGCTAATAGCTACCAGTATATGCCCCTAATCAGTCTTTCCTTTGCTATGTTAGCGAGGAGCTTACCTAGTATGAGAGGACTGGGTTGGGCCAATCTATGGTTGTTAGTTGGTTTAACAAAGTTTTCTGCCTTTTCTTTTTGAATTAGTTGTGCCTAGCCAGTGTTCTAGCATTAATTCCATATAAAGTTGCACATTTGCTGCTTGAATTGTGCTGTTCAGATTGTCTTTCTTCTAATCACATTCTCTTGCTTGACTTGCCTGTGTCTCAAGAAACATAAAATTCTCTTTTCTAGTGTGTACAGTTGGCAGTTGCTTTCATATGTTTATGTAGTACGTTCAAGAATGTGACGTGTGAAATGAGTTCATTTATGTTCACACCAAATAAATTGAGGTTACATATGTCTGATTTGTGCATTTAGTTTGAGCAATTAAAAAGGAAGTCTGACCCCCTACTCTAAGAAATTAGTAAGAAACATGATTTAAATATTCAGGAGATATTAACTGTAATGAGGTTCTCATAAGTCATAATTCTTTTACTGCTGGTGGGATAAGTTACTTGGGAGGGTCAATTCACTATTAGATTAATATATCCGCTTAGGATGTTCAAATTTAATTGAATTTGATACGGTTAAGGATGGGTTTTTCGTAAATGATGCAATTTTTTTATTTTTTTTTTTGAAGTCTATATATGTTTTGTTATGGCTAGTTATCTGTGAGACTTTTGCAACTTGCAAGGAACTTGTGTCTTTGAATTATTATGAGTAAACCTCAAAGGGATAGGAGATGTGTTTGTCACTTTAGAGTCCGTTCCCATTTTGTCAATTTATTTTCCTTGGTTCTGATGGAGGCACTTACTTGTTATTGCCTTCTTCAGTTTGGGGTTTGAAAGAGCACAGGTAGGCATGGCAATTATGTATATATTTGTTTATTTTAGACAACTTCCATTCTGATTTGCATAGGGTCTATTACATTTTTGGTCAGGAGTTGTTATATTTGTTTACTTTGACCATTTAAGGTCTCCGATACAAACTAATACTGTAATTGTGGTTATTTCTTATAGAGGCTAGCTGCTTATATGGAATTGAGTTTTCTGCGAACTCTAGTGAAATGCGTTTCATATTTCAAGCTCGAGTTAGAATTTCCAACCAATTCCCTTCTATTGCGGATCAAGCAATTGGAGGAATTCAAAAGCAGGATAGCTGATGCTGAATTATCAAACAAGCGCATTGCAAGCACCAGTCTCTCACCATTGCCTTCAGTGCAGCAAGAAAAGCGCCGTCGTGTAGGGACTATAAATGTTAGCCCGGTAGATATGGCAGCACATTCTTAACATATTCTCGATCATCTTGGACACCCAATTCGCACTGTGGACTTTATAGGATCAAAGACCAATTTTTTTGGCCAGGAAGATCATACTAATCGGTTGAAGCTTGCATTTGCTCTCCTGTTTCCATTCATATATCACGGATGTGTGAGAAGATCCTGTTGAAGTGACTTTTGATGCTCGTTAGGGAACAATTGCCTCGAATGGACCCTGGATGTCCTATTTTGTGGTAGTTTAGAGCGTACAGAGTTGCAGACCATGACACGACTCAGGCTTCAGAACATGGAAGGATTTCTTTTGCTGGTTATTCACTGGTAATCATTGTTGACATTTGCTAGTGTTACTCATTATTCTAATGTCTGTGTCCCGGAAACAGCTAGAAGGGGAAGAGTGACTGCCTAAACAGCAAAGCTAAGTCTAACTTGAAAAGCCTTCCAGAAGTTTGTACCCAAAAATAAAGAAGCCTTACCAGAAGTTCGTGATGATGGATCTTGTAGTATCTGATGGCAACTCAAACGCATGTGGCGAACTTCACTGAGAATAGTTCTTTATTGGTGTATCATGTTTCTAACCTGAGACTGTTTTGCGAGGCCTTTACCAGAAGTACGAGATGGTGGATTCTGTAGTATCTGATGGCACCTCAAACGTTTGTTGAAAACTTCACTCAGGATAGTTCTTAATTGGCGCATTTTGTTTGTAAGCTGAGACTGTCACGAACCCTTTACCAGAAGTATGAGATGTTGGATTCTGTAGTATCTGATGACCTCAAAAGCGTGTTGCGCGCAAGCTTCACTGAGGCTAGTATGTAACTGGTATATTTGTGTTGTTACATTTAGTGTGCAGCTGTACCACACTTGAACGCTCAAAGATGATCATGTATATCAATAATTTCATTTATAGTGGTTGTCTGAGCATTTCAAATCGTTGGCATCGACCCTGTCTTGCTGATTTGCAATTGCGTGCCTGATTTGAGCAGAAACTGCGATGTATTGTAGATTCTAGTGTTTGGCTCCGTCATTCTTGTTCAAGCCATTTTCTTTGTTATGGCATGTAAAGTCATGTCTTCTTTGTCTTGCAATGAGTAGAAAAGAAGGAAGCAGGACATATACCAATGCGGAGGGGGTTAGGAAAATAGAGCAGTGGAGCAGTTGAGGATGGGGATTAATCTCATAAGTTGAAATTATATCCCCAATCATGGACTGCAATTTTTTGGACTTTTCTAATTTTATTGTTTGGCTTTTATGCTGCACGTTTTGTTTTTGTTTTTGTTTTTTTTTTTCCAAAAATATAAGCTATCTTATACGGAGTATATTAACAAGCACCAAAAAAGTTTTGTACAAAATCCAGAAACCAAAAAGACTTAGCAAAGACAATACCTTCTATGAAGGTCCCCTCTTAACTAGGTCTTAGCAAAGAGCACTAAACTAGCAGGCCACTTACTATCTGAATCGCTCAATTTTTTGTTAACTACCCCTTTACAACGAACACCAACCTCCTTGATAATCTGTAAATAACAAATTTTTTCCAGTCCACATCAACGAACACCAACATCCTTGATAATCTGTTATCGCTCAATTTAGCTAGTACTCTTGAAAGAGGCATGCACATCGGCTGCAGATAACAGAATACTAGCTATACGTGGTAGGAATCAGATGTTTTGAACCACATTGATATAGTAGCCAAAGAAACCATGTATATCATGTCGTGCATGCAATCTCCTGAGTCCTGATCATGAAGACCACGTTTTCTTCATGCAAAGTCACCTAAGTTCTTATAAATTCTCTTACCTGGCCGGCAATCATCAAACCACCAACACCTCTCCAAATTAAACCCAAATTACCTCAACTTAGTACTTTAACCATTCATCAAAAGAATCTCATTTCAATGGCAAACAAGAAGCTTGTGATTCTCGCTGCAGCATTGGCAGCCTTGGTGGTCATGACCCATGCCACATTCCAAACCACCGTAATAACCGAGGTCGAAGACGAAGAATCAAACCAGGGAATGTGCCGTCGCCAACTGAGGGGCATGTGGCCGGACCACTGTGAACAGTATATGATGCACCAAGGGATGGGGCGCAGGGGAATTAGAGACGATGAGCCTAACCAACAACGTGGTGGGAGGCAGTTTGATCAGTGCTGTGAAGAGCTAAGGATGATGGAGCCACAGTGCCAGTGTGAAGCCATGAGAATGATGATGCAGCAAATGAGGGGCATGGGCGGTCAGATGATGGAGATGGCCATGGGGCTGCCTATGATGTGTGGCACCATGCAGCGTAGGTGCCGCATGTCCCAAATGTAAACTTAGCTTGAATGCAGCTGGGAGCGTGCTCATGAGGATAGTGATGACAGACATGGTGGATCATCATGCAGGTAGAATAAGGATGCGTAGGACACACCGTCGTGTGTTTGGCTTTTGTACCACTCTGTTATCTCTAATTGAATAAACTTTGCACAATGTGTTAATGACATGTACGTTATCTACTGGATTAAGCTTTTTGATACGTATCTACTTCAACTATATTACTATATACTAGCTAGACAACACGTACAAGTAGCTAGTCAGTGAGTAGTACTCCACACGACACGATCACACGACTAATTAATAATCAATCTATATATTACACGCACAACACAAGTAAAAATCAACAGCGAGTTTTAGGAGTTAGATATAATTCAAAAATAACTTCAATCCAATAGTATAACTGGTCGAAATTACAGAGGCTAAAGTTAAAACTATGATCAATTTACATGATGAATGCTAAGGTTTAGCACAATACTTGTGTTTTGTGGTAGCTAATAACGGTGAGCTAGAGACCTGGTAGCATTTTTTTCAGTGTACATATTGATATAGATGAAGTACGTATATCACGCTAATATGACCTGTTTGCAATGCTTAGGATTTCGAGCACATAGCGAGCTTACACATTCATAACAGTGTGTTTCGGGACGTATTTTAAATTACTCCTCTTCTGGAAATGTGTGTTGATATTTAGGGGGAAGAGAAAGAGGGAGAAGTTTTGCTAAACTTGCTCAATTAATCATATAAATGGGTGACCATTATATAGGCCTTACAAAGACTCAAGTAAACCTACAAACTAGTAGTTAATGGAGAGTGGTGTATTCCCACGTTTAGCACTAACCAACTACTAGTAAGTAGTAATCACTATGCTATTTATTAGCAAATACAACAATTCATCCCTAAATAAAAGGAACCAATATTTGAACCATATATTTCAACACACCCCCTTGGTTCAAAATTGGTAACAGCCTTCTTGAACATGATGCGAATCTTCGCCTCACTTCCTTCAACGTGAACACACTATCGCAGTGCACTCCTTTCGATTCTTTGGCAACCGCTTGTAGGCTCCGGCCTTCGATCTTGATCGGGTTCTGCAGACCCATCTTCTATCAAGTCCCGCATTCTTTACACTTGAATTGAACTAGTCCTATTCTTTGGACTCTCTGCTCCAGCCCCATTCCCTTGCCTTTCAACTTTAATAGTACTCTTCGGAGTATGATGCCAATGAGTTTTGGCCTGCTTTGTCGTACGTGATTTGTGATAAAGAATACCACATTTGTTTTCTTCTTCTACGTGAACTTGTTGTCTTTAGCCAACCCATTGACCAAGTATATGAGATAAATTGCCATCAAAATGCTTCCCCATCAGACCAGATGAAATCACCACATGCTTCCAACGGGGCTTTGAATATTCACAAGAATTTATTGCCGTAGCAAAAGCAATTCTTGGTGTGTACCTTTGCAAGTCATTGCAATGACCTTGCAATTTCTGGTGACTACTTCGGCTCTACCTTCACTCAGGTTTTGTACGACCCACGTCTTCTAACACCATCTTGCCCCACATGGAAAATGTTGCTACAATACCATCCATGTGCATTCTTGGACTGCACATCAAATTTACAAACTTGATAATTGGGCTTCACTTACCCAACTTCAACAAAGTCTCATTACTCTAGAGACTTTACATGGGTCTTCCTTTCGAGACTCCAAACCGGGTACTACACAACAATTTCGCCGATGGTTGTGTTGCCATCTAATTAATACACAGTCTCTTTCTTTTTTGTGTTTGGGTGCAAGTATGTTTCATGGGTTCACACTTTTCTTCGCTTCAGTGGCTGCATTTGCTCTCTTCATGGTGGGCTCTTTTCTACTCTCTCACATCACCCCTAATTACCTATAGGCTCCCAAGAAGATCTAACCCGGAAAGCTCTGATACCATGTTGATATTTAGGGGGGAAGAGAAAGAGGGAGAAGTTTTGCTAAACTTGCTCAATTAATCACATAAATGGATGACCATTATATAGGCCTTACAAAGACTCAAGTAAACCTACAAACTAGCAGTTAATGGAGAGTGGTGTATTCCCACGTTTAGCACTAACCAACTACTAGTAATCACTATGCTATTTATTAGCAAATACAACAATTCATCCCTAAATAATAGGAACCAATATTTGAATTATTTGAAAAAGCTTTTAAAAATAAAATAAGAAGGATCCATTTTGGACATGCGGATCCCCCGGATCTAGATATGGATCAGCTCATTTTGGATTTGAATTATGATTCCACTGGACCCTGTTTAGATCCTACCTGTTACCATCCCTACGCGCAACATAACACCTGCCCTAACAAGCCTACGATTCCCTTTCGCTACTTTATGTCGACAAGGTACATCACATGAGCTATAGGCCTTGTCCTTTTTTTTTTTTTAAGAATGAGAATAATTGCCCAAAATTCACCATAAATTTTACTAAAATTGCCATAACTTCTTTACAAAATGTACAAGAATTTGCAATAATTTCAACAGGTTTATAAAAAATCACCAAAATTAGTAAAATTTTGAAAAGTAGATTAAATTGTGTCACTTACTTCTATTGACATACAAAAGAATGGGCCCCTTAATTTTAATGATAGTAATAATTATTCATAGGAAAATTGGCATAGAATAATCCTAACTATAGCGGTTTGCTTTAAAATAATCCCAACTATCGTTTTTTTCAGAATAATCCTACTTTGTCCTCATTT
>CAAKMY010046296.1:0-16345 GCA_901111285.1 Corrigiola litoralis | reverse complement strand
AACTGAAACCGATCCGACTAAATAAATTAACCGACATGACTCGAATGTCTATTATGACCCGACACAACCCGAAATCGATATGACCCGAACCGAGGAAAACCGACCCGTAACCGAACCGTACCACCCGATTGACACCTTGCATGATATAGCTTGCTAGACAAATGACCGCCCCATTGACACACATCTATACCATGCTCCCAAAAGCATGTGCTCCCATTTGAATTTTTGTACCTTTTGTCAATCTTCTTGTACCTTTTCATAAGAGTTACAAAAAAAAAAGCACTAAAAGTTACAAGAAAATTAGGGTGGGAACTCACATGGGTTGGCTCAACTGGTTAAGGTGGGAGGTGAGATTCCTCTTGGTCTCATGTTCGAACCCTCCTAGTGGCAGCTATGGAAGGGCTATGGGCTTGGGACATATGCCACTTGAGTCAGGGCCTGTCACATTGATAACAGTGTGGATAACTAGTGTGCGTGGTTTGGCGGCTATTACGTACACCCGGGGTTTATCAGATAACGGCTGCGGGTTTCCACGTTTAAAAAAAAAAAAAAAAAAAATTAGGATGGGAACACAGGCTCCGCGGAGCACCCATTGAACATGTCTATTTACATTTCAACACATAACCTTATATTGAATTGACCACGGACCATGGTGCAGCAAGCAAAAGTATGATCACCATGCATACGTTATATCGTTCATTTAGCTCCCTCGCTCCAACCCCTTTCAAAAGCCTACGTAATCACTCTCACTACGTTCCCTTACTTTCCTCATGCAAAGACTTGAACACCCTTTTACACACCCATGCACGTCTAATAATCTTAGGCATTACCAACAACAACACAACACTTACACACTTGATAAACACCTACTCTTCGCTCCAAAGATGTGACCTTTCTAGCTTAGTTTTCGACACCGTGGCGAACCCATCTGTCATTTTGTATAACTCGATGATAAGAGCTTACACTAGGGCAAACCAACATGGTGAAGCATTACAATTGTATCATACTATGTTGGGTAGGAGAATAGAGCCTGATAATTATACTTTTACGTTTGTGCTTAAGGCTTGTGCTGGTAGATTGGATGTTGAGGAGGGTGTTAGGGTGCATGATGATGTTGTTAGAAGAGGGTTGGAGTTGGATGTTTATATTGGTACTAGTTTGGTTGATATGTATTGTAAGATGGGGCAGTTGGGATTTGCACGTAAGGTGTTTGATAAAATGCCTAAGAGAGATGTTGTTTCTTGGAATGCTATGGTTGGGGGGTTGTCGGAGGGTGATGATTTTTACAAAGGGTTGGATGTTTTTAGGGGAATGCAGGTTGGTGATGGAAGGGTTGCGCCGAATTCTATTAGCTTGTTGAATTTGTTTCCTGCAGTTTGCAAATTGGAGGATGTTAGGGTGTGTAGGTCTGTGCATGGGTTTGTGATTAGGAGGGATTTCCGGTCGGAAGTTTATAATGGGTTGATTGATGTGTATTGTAAATGTGGGTTTGTGGAATATGCTCGTCGTGTGTTTGATCGGATGCGTGGTAGGGATCAAGTGTCGTGGGGAACATTGATGGCTGGTTATGTTCATAATGGATATTTCTGTGAGGTGTTGGAGTTGTTTGATGTGATGACGGGTAAAAAAAGGGTGATGAATAAGGTATCCATTGTTAGTTCTGCATTAGCTGCTTCTGAGTTGAGAGATTTAGAGAAAGGGAAGGAGATTCATGTTTGTGCAATACAAGAATGTGTTGATTCGGATACTGTAGTTGCTACGTCTTTGGTGACTATGTACCTAAAATGTGGAGAGTTGGGTAAAGCTAATGAAATTTTCAGGGGCCTTAAGGAAAAAGATATGGTTTCTTGGTCTGCCTTAATTTCTGCATTTGTACAAAGTGGACTCAGTAATGAAGCAATGTCTTTATTTCGTGAAATGGTACATGAGAACTTAAAACCAAGCAGTGTAACGCTGTTGAGTGTCTTTTCAGCTTGTGCAGAGCTTTCATCATGGAAAGCAGGAAAAAGCATACATGGCTATGCTTTAAAAGCTGGTATTGATTCAGAAGTTGCCATTGGGAATGCTTTAGTATCAATGTATGCTAAGTGGGGTTTGTTCACTCAGGCGTTGACTATCTTTTATAGAATGCCCTGCAAAAATGTAGTTTCCTGGAATTCTCTTATAAATGCATATGCTCAAAGTGGAATGACTTGTCAAGTAATGACAATGTTCCTTAAGCTGCTGTTATCGGGAATAAAACCTGATTCAGAAACTATGGTGGGTGTGCTCCCTGCTTGTGCGCTTTCTATAAATTTAGACCTGGGGATGTGTATACATGGCCTAACCATTAAAAGCGGATTTTCATTTGTATGCCATGTAAAGAATGCTTTGATCGACATGTACGCCAAGTGTGGAAGGCTACTATTTGCCGAGGCTTTATTTAACGAAACTGATTTCATTAAAAATGAGGTCTCTTGGAATGCCATGATAGCTGGTTATGTACTTCATAGTTGCTTTAGAGAAGCTCTTTCTGCCTTTTCTCAGATGAAATCTAAAGGACTGCAACCTTCTACAATATCTATAGTTAGCGTCCTTCCTGCAGCTGCAAATTTAACAGCTCTTCCACAAGGTATGGTGATTCATGCCTGTACAGTGCGAATGGGGTTCCATTCCAATACACTCGTTGGTAATAGTCTTATTGATATGTATGCTAAATGTGGACGCTTTGACTGTTCGGAGAAATACTTCAATGAGATGAAAAATAAAGATACAGTAACATGGAATACGATGCTTAGTGGGTACGCGGTTCATGGGCACGCAGCACGTGCTGTAGCGCTTTTTTCGCAGATTCAAGATGAGAATGTTATTGTTGACACAGTAACTTTTTTAAGTGCGTTGTCTGCATGCAGACATGGTGGATTGATAGAAGAGGGAAGACGAATATTTGATTCCATGCATGACTTATTCCATCTTGAGCCTAGGTTGGAACACTATGCTTGCATGGTTGATTTGCTAGGCCGTAGCGGTCTGTTCAGTGAAATTGTGGACCTGATCAATAAAATGCCAATGGAACCTGATGCGGCAGTTTGGGGAGCCTTATTGGGTGCATGTAGAACGCATGGTAACTCAGAAATAGCAGAAATGGCATTGCACAATTTGATGAAGCTTGAGCCTGGAAACCCAGCACATCATATAGGCCTATCCAACATATATGCTCAATCTGGCAGATGGGTTGAAGCTAAAAACACGAGGCTGAAACTAACTGATGATGGGGTGAAGAAAATCCCTGGACTTAGCTGGATTTAAGCTACAAAATCAGATTCCTGCAGGTTATTAAAGCTGGTCTCTCCATGATGTACGGAAAGCAGTCCAAGGGGTAGCTGGAATTTCTCTTTGTACTCAGGAGTAGAATGGCCATCACTTTACTCATCAAGGACCTGAATAAGGCAGGCTGCTGAGTTTCTTGCTCCTCATTGATGGTAATTCTGCTTGTTTTATACTACAATTCTTCTTTCAGTTCTAGACTTAACTGTACAAATTTTGTTTTGGTCTTGTTAGTTAATAAATTTTGTTTGTGTTCTTCTCACAAAAAAGAAAGAGAAAGAAGTTGTGATTATGTGATGTTAGACAGTTAGTAAGGACTTCTCTTGTGGACTTACCAAGGTTGAGAAGATAATTAGAGTAAAGCAGCCTAACTGCCACTTTGACACATGTGAACTCTAATATCTTATTTGAACCCTTTTCTGGGTTAATTTTATGCCAAAATCTTCAAACTGGTCTGGATTTGCTGAAATAGAGAAATGTTTCCCAAGCTTCTTCTGGGTTAAGGGAACTGAGGGTTCATGTTGGTAAATTGGTTTTCTCAGACATGGAAGCTATACAAACTGATGGACGTGCCCTGTTTGTCAATGTTGAACAAGCGTCACATGCAAAAATTAGATAAACCTTTGTAATATCCTTAATGAATCGTCTGGCTGAAAGTTTCACTGAGAAGACAAGTAAACGCTTTCAACTTGTATTAATAGTTTATGCCCATCCAAGCAAGAAATGTGGGTGTATGTGACTCTTTCCCTTCTCCCTACAGTGCAGATTGTAGGATAAAAAGAAAAAGAAAACCCCTATCCCAAAGTAATGATACTTTCTTAGTTTTTGTGCATTTCCGATTTGGTGACTCTTCCTCTAATGGGGCCTTTTTTTTTGATATCATCAAACCATCCTTGTCTCATGTTTAAGTTACCTACCACTTTGAATTTCGATAATCAGCTCCCATTATTTTCTGTTGGCTCTGTATAAAGTACTGCATTCTTTGCATCGAAGGTGCACCATTCACCATGGGGCCATTGAGGGAACTGTTTTTTTCTATGCATTCATTCTTGGGAGCAGGACTTAAAGAGTGTGTTACTCTGTTATAGTTAGTGTCTAGGCCTTCTCACGACAGAAAGGCCACTTCTGTATTCATCTGGTTCATGCGTCTAATAATGTATTTTCTGTTTTGTAGACATATTGGTGGTGGGGGTTCGGAGTGAAGTAGTGAGACCTCGTCCATTACAGAGATCAGTAGTAGCACAAAAGATGGATAGCAGGTTCAACTTACAGGCTGTTACTTGTTTGGGACTAGAAGAAATAGCGCAACCTTGACTTTTTCTTGTTTTGTATTGCTTCTCATTCAGCAGCGTGGCCATGGTCATGATCAATGAACATGCTATCGGTGGTGACTGGGAAGGCAGTATTGGTTGCTTGCTTCAGAATCAAGAGACTAAGATGGAGACTGAGATGGGTTATTAGTGATCCTTAGAAGGGGAGACATGAAAGAACTGGAAGGTGCACCATGTGAACACTTGTTTGTTGCAGCATTAAAGGTAGAATCTATCACAACGCATACTCGAGTCCTCTGGGGTGTCCACTGGGGCTCTAAGAGGCTTAAATGCTGGCTCAACCCCCTTTCTCTTTTGCTTGAGATAAAGGAGGGGGGGAGGGGGGGGGGGGGGTGGTATGCAGCAGAGGTGTCAACATTGGTCAATTTGTGCGTCAGATTATTGTGTAAAGGTCGCCTGGTTTTATCTGTAATTCACTGCTTCCAAGTGTGACTTTCAGTATACTCCTCTAGAGGAAAGGTCAGATGAGGGTCCTGGATAGTTATAATCAATATCTTGCACGTTCTCTGTCCTAAATACTATGAAAAGTTTTTGCACTTCGTCAAAGCAGAACCAGTATTATGTGTCTTTTGCAAGGTTGTCACCACCATTTCTTACTGTGTTATTCATGTGCAGGTAAACGAACAGATTCTGCTGCTTTTTCTTCTGGCAATCCCATTTGATGGCATGGTGACAGAAAGTATTTTTCCTTGATAGAGCAAGATGCAGATCTTCCATATTGAGGAAGATCAAGGTCTGAGAACGTGTGTCTTGATTGCTGCATTCTTCTTCTGTTCCAGAGGCTTTAAATTCCGAAGCATTAGTGGGGATGCAAATTGGAGCTAATATTGCAACTGTATGTGATAGGAAATATGAACTCAGTGTCGTCCATAACCTTGCAAGAAATGGAAAGGGAAGAAGCTCATTCAGCAAGGAATCAAGGATGAACCATCATATGATGTAGTGGAAGTCAAGAAGTGGAATTGGATATTCCCAACTTTGCTGTCTTGTCCGATGTGAGCTAATATTGCAACTGTTTTTTTTTTTGTTCTATTCTCAATGATAGATTCATATTTTTTTTGTATTTGAGATGAACTGATATAGTTTTGGGGATGAGGTAGATATTCTCTGGTTTGTTTTCTGGGTAATCAATTTATTTTGTTGATATGAGGAACTACCAGTCTAGCACTACTACTTTACATCTTCATATATACACTTCTTTGGTTCGAGCATTTTTTATAGTAATAGATTTTGTACCCCTTTTGATGTTTGAACTAGTATGGACCAGATTGCTCTTGATTTATATCCAAAAAAGACCTTTTCAATGAGAAGCTTTAGTTTTGAATCGATATTATTTGATCGTTTATTGGGTAAATAAGAAAAAGGAGACTTCAGTTTTTTGCCTATAGAGTATTCTTATTTGCTTGTTCTACTAAAATCCGTGATGAATCTCATGTACTAGCTTTGATGGCACTATTAGGAGCAAAATAGGGTTAGGGAGTGGGTTTTGAGACAAGAGGCATTCAATGGGGGGTGGAGAAAGCTGATGGCTTCTATCCTTGGTTGTATTATGGCGCATTCATTGTTCACTTTAACTTCTCTCAAATCTCTTTAACTTTTCGATTAGTGTACTTGAATACTAGTTTTAGACCTAAAATATTAATTTAATTATCAAATGTGTTCAAGAAAACTAATCAAAATTATGTTATGCCTAGCTGTTAATGTTTAGGATTGGCTACCGTCCAATTATCTGATAGTGTATATACTGTTCACTTGGAGTTTTATTGTGTTTTGTTTCTTGTTTGGAAATACTTATATATACGTTTACTTTGCGGGCATTTCTAATGAGTTTGGTTCCCATCAAGTTTTCTTTTTCTTTTTTTTTTTCCATTTACGAAACATTGATGGTAGACTTTGTAGCCATTCTTTGTTATTGTATTGTTTACTACTTTAAATGGAGTTCATAGTATGTCAGTGTGTTTAGTATTTGATGTAGAGAATGAGATACCATTTGACAAATGTTGTTGGAAGTGGATATTTAGATGTTGTTATGACGCGCCAAAAATGTGTTAAGCAGTAAGTAGGTTCTTGTTGGTCTCTCCTCAATAAAGTAATTTTCAGATTTCTTGTTGAAGGCACATACTTGTTAGCTGATAAAATTCATATATACTTCACTCAATAAATTTCTTCTACTCACCATTGGTCAGTCATGGTAAAAAGTTTTCACTAATGAAGTTTTGATAGTTGTTTAGCTTTGTGATAGTTGTGCTTGATCTAGACACTTGAACATGAAGATATCAGATACAATCTTTACACGTTTTGTTGTATAAATGGCAGTTTTTCTTTGATATCTCCCATTGTCTTGCGACTACTGGTGCCTGCTTCATATATTGAAACGAACATGTAAAATTTGCAGTGATGCAAAGGATTTTCTTACTTGTTGATAATATTTGTTTAAGAAATATACTAAAACACATAATATTTTCGTCTGGCCAACAACAACATATCATCGCTTTCTAGATTCTCATTTATGCTTTGTTCAACCCTTCATTGTGTTTTTGGTTTGATTTCGCTATAACATACTATTGAGGCAAAGGGTTTCATATTAATCTTGAAGAATTGAGATATACTTAGCACAATGTTCTCTTTTCTATTCTTATTTAATAGCTCGCGTTATGTTTGGTGTTGATTTGTATTTTGGCTTTGATTTCTTTGTTTTCATATTGAATACAACATTACTTTCACCAAGGCTTAATAGTTGCAAATGCAAGGTGAGACAACCTGACCTTGCGGTAGGTCCTATTCTTGGGATTTATGTAAACTAAACACCGTCATTCAAACATTCAAACATAATACAAATGAATAAATCAAAACGCAAGTCTTTAATTAAACAGTGGAAGTCTTTAAATAGCAAAATACTACGATAATAAAAACTCTCAAAATAGTTTACAATTCCAAAACATTAAAGATATGGTCTTTAAAAATCCAACTTCAAACAAAGTTCATAAATGTAATTCCGGACACAATTGCCACTTGAAAACATCATAGGAAATAGGAATGCTCCCAAAACATCCCCTCCAATGCAAGTAGTTATTAAGCACGATCTCGACCTGCAGCTATACAATCACAAAGTACAGGCTAGAGGGGGAACGACCCAAAATATCAAATGTCAACATACAAACTGAGTAAGAAAATAAACTGTAACCATGGTTCAAGAATGCACAATAAATAGACAAATCAATAGAAGTTGAACAACATATGCATATGCAAGTTCAACTCCATTCAAGTTCTAGTTCAATAGCGAGTTTAAACTCCTACCTTTACACTTTACCGCTATAGAGAACGTCCAGTGTCTATTAGCTTAAGTTATCACCTCCCCACAAAACGGTTGTAGATGCACCGTACTGGGGAATGCTAAGTAGACAAGAGAGATCGCGGTCCTTCTCTCGTAGTTATTTGTTACTTTAGAGGGAATAATGGTGCCCAAACCACAATTCAAGTTAAAGTCAAGGTTGCAAGTAGATTGCATAATTCAATAGTAATATGATGACATTAGTACAGATACAATCATGACATGTGATAAAATAGTTCAAAGTGTAATAACAATACGCATGCTCCATGCCAAGCTCGGAAGCCACATTACACACATACGAGGGTGTTTAAGAATATTCACTTACCTTTCAAAGGTGAATAGTTCTCGAGATATAATCTAATAAATAAATCTCCCATCGATAAAACTCGAAACTACAACGATCAACAGATAGCTTTAATACACTAAATTTATTAATCTAGATCAAACAAACACTTTCTATAAATAAAAAAGACCTCTAAACTTACTAAAAATAGTGTAAGTCTCATCAGGTCAACCTTTTGACTTTTCAACCCAAAAGTCAACCTAAGGGAACCATACTCTAAACTAGTCAACCATATTGACCCAATCATCAAGGGCTAACTAAATTAACTAACTTAACCAACTTAGCCATATTATCAACTTAACCATACACGTATCCCGGATGTGCTTTCGTGTCACATCTAAATCAAGTAGTGGGTCTTTCTCTACCACTTTGACTGTTCCGGTTTTCGAACCCACCAAAAGACTTCGATTTACCATCAAATCTACCCTTCTTATACTGGTTTCCAGACTGATTTGCTCCAAACTCCTTGCGTTTCTGCCAAAAATAAAATCCCAATTCTGTGTTATTAAGCTCCATATTGCAGGCTTTCTCAAAGATAGTATCCACCTCATACAGAGTATCACCCGAAAATCGAGCTTGGATGTTTCGGTTCAATTTCTTCTCAAAAATCCTAGCATAGGCTTCTGGAGTCATCGGATCTGTAAATCGCTTTAAGTCCATGAACTTGTTGTAGAACTGCCTCACAGACATGTTGCCTTGCTCTTGTTTTTCAAATTCATTTCTTTTGTCTCTTCGCAAGTGTTCTAGGAAGAACTTGCATCATAGAAGCACTTTTAGTTCAATCGAAGTTCCTTCTAACTATGCAGGTACACCGTTCGCCACATCAGCAGGTGTAGACGTTATAAACTCTTCAGCTATGGTTTGCTAATAGATATCAGCAAAGTCTCTCAGGTAGAAAACAATTATCTTGGCCCTAAACTCCACTGGACATCCAAAAGTTATGAATATCTTGTCCATTACCTAATCTATTCCTCTAATTTCATAAAGTCGCCCTTAGCATCAAAGGTTGGAGGTTTCCTTGTTTGCACGACATCCGACATGCTTGCTAAGGTTGTGAAAAATGGTTGGTTAGCTAATTGGTTTCCTCAGTTCATGTTCAAATTCTGGTTCTGGTTCATAATAATGAACTGATTCAAGGTTGCCTGGAAGTTTGCATTTTGTTCTTGCACGTTTTGCATCATGTTAGCATTCTGAGCTACTAGTTGCTCATTTTCCAGGTTTATAGGGTCACATCTTGGCGGCATTCTAAACGAAACGTAGGTTTTCAGTTCATAATCTAGTGTAACGTATTATAAACAGTCATTAAAATCATGCCTTCACAAGATCTATATCCAACAAAATGGAATTTCAATAACGTGTAGCATGTTGTTTACTTATAATAGCAACATAGTTCATAAACCATATCATTATTCATCCAGGTGTCATAACACCATAAACACGACACGTGTCCAACAATAACGAAATGAGAGCAAAGTCTCAATAATATTACAAAGCATGAGTGCGCTCGCACCAGATAAACACTGAATGTAACAAAGTAATAAAGTCTGAGTGTAAAATCAAGTGAATTAAAATGTATGTTGTCAAGTAATGACTAAAAGAATATAAACGATGAAGTTCTTGACATAAGGCCTATAGTCTGCATCTGAGACTACGTCGTGTATAACTGGTCCCTACTGTAGTAATCACTGAAGTTAGATGTTCGTACTTCTAATGAACTAGGCTATGAATGCACGGAAAGTGTTGGAAAGGTAGCCACGTCGTCCTCTACCATGACATGCCATCAATCTTACCACCTCGTTCGTAACGTTGTGAGTAGTGACTGGAACCTCAGATTCTGGCTCTACCTTAGGCTCAGTCTCTATGTCAACATCAACACGATCATCTCCAGTGAGATCAACTAAATCTATATACTCGACTACAAGGCTCACCCTATCCATATCCTCAGACTTAGTCAGATCAAGTGAAGGTCTAACCTTCCTAACTTAGTTTTCAAGTAAACATCATCAGAAGAATATTAAGGTTGTTGCTTTGCAGGCATCTTGCCTTTATGTTTCTCACTCATAGGCTCAAAAGATGGTTATTTAGGATATGTAGGTGGAGCAGATTCAATAGGTGTTTCAGGAATCACATGTGCTACTGGTATGGGTGTAAATCGGTCGGTTCGGTTTGGACTTTCCCAAGTCCAAATCCAAACCGAAATATTTCGGACTTAGTTTTTTGAGTCCAAAACCAAACTGAATTAGTTTGAGTCCAAACCAAACCAAACCAAATAAAATTGGTCAAGTCCAAAGTCCGAACCGAAGTCCAAACTGTTATTATTGAAAAAATTTTCGGAAAATATAGACCATATTTGACTCTAATTTACGATAAAGATTAAAAAAAAAATTCGTTCCGATAAAAAAGTTTAAATATTATTATACAGATACGTACTAGTTACTATGGTACTATGTTTAAAACTGTTTCAAATAAGTTTCATAAGTTCCACAATACAATATTATCATACTTAAAATGACAGAAGATTCTCTTAGTACTACTGCCTACATCGTCCGAGTCCAAATCCAAACCAAAATATTTCACACTTTTTATGAAATTCGGACTGTAGTTCGGACTTTGGACTCCAAACCCTCAAGTCCAAATCCAAACCGAAATATTTCGGGCTTGGTTTTTTGAGTCTGAAACCAAACCGAACTCCGAAAAGTCCAAACCAAATAACTAATTCGGTTCGGACTTTGGACTTACTCCAAATAACTTTCGCCCCTAGCTACTGGAGTTACAGGTGTCACTAGTGTCATTGGGTTTCTCTAGATGCCATATCTCTCCTTACTGACTGCTCATTCCTCGTCATGAACTCCATAACTTGAAAATCAAATACACCCTCTCCACGATCACTAGACTTAAGCAAATGAGACTCTAAAGCATTAACAGTCCGGAGAGCTTGTATGACACTATGGTCCTCAACAATGCTTACCAGACGAGTCTTTATGCCTACCACACTACTCCTAGTGGGGGATACCCAAAAATTGACCCTGAGGTTACGGCTCGAGCCCAAGCGAGTGAGGCATACTTCGTCGGTTGTCGTCGAGGACGACGTGGAGGGCGATCTTCTCAGGATCCCGGGGGCTCCTCCCATCAGTGATTTGGTGTTTCTCTTCTCCTTTTGCTTTGTTCTTTCAGGACTTCTTGACATTGAGGGCAATGTCAGCTTTAAGCATGGGGGGAGATGATGATTTGATGAATTGTGGATATTCTTTTGCTTTTGTATCATATGAATGCTTTGTTTTCCTACTTCTGTAATTAGTTGCTTTTCCTTTTCTATAGAGAAAATCCATAAAAAAAAAAGACCCATTGCCAATGAGCTTGCCCTCTCAGATTCATCATGGCAACATAAATAAAGGCATCATAGGACCTAAGCTCAGGTATCATACCCACGAATCTATGACCAATATCTCTAACATGTTAAGAAAGGTCTTAATACAGTCCACGTTCTGACAACTACCAAATATTAAAACATTAGAATTAGCTTCTAGCATGGTTCTAACATTGGCTTGAAAACGTGGACTATGCAAATTATCATCTTGATCACCGGATTGGTCCCGAGACTTCGATCTCTGACCCTTATCCATCTAAAATTAGTAGACACTAGTCTAAATCTATACATGTCGAATAGGAAAGCATATAACATGATATAAAGTCACAAATATGTATGTTAGGCAATGCACCCTTCCCATTTTTCAAATTCTTTTCAGACTTTGTTTTTCAAAACAATTTGTAAACCATTTGAATTTTCGAAACTTGTAGAAATTACACTTTGATACCAACACAGACAACCTGGGCTTGCGGTAGATCGAATCCTTGGGATTTAGCTAGGTTAAACATCGCATTGGTCCTCAAAGTTCAACATTCCAACATAATACAAATGAATAAATCAACATCGGAAGTCTTTAAACAGTGGAAGTATTTAAATAGCGAAATACTACAAGAACGAAAACTCTCACAATCAATATCTATATATAATACAAGCATTTTTAGGGAGCATAGAATAAGCCACATAGGACATAATTTTATTAGTAGAGCCTCATCTTTCCTAAACACATTTCCAAAATGTTATCATATTTTGAAAGATTAGACTAACATCAGATACAAAGATCAAGTTGGAGAAAATGATAAGTAATATTATATTTATGATATTGACTAAAAAAAAATTTGCATACAAGAGTTTGAACAAATAAGCTCACATTTCTCCGTAGGATAACCAAAGTGTTATCTTCGTTTAGTTAGTGATAAGTCTTATGTAATCTGTGTATATCTAGATAAACTACAAGATTAGTAGAGTACTTCCTACCTTTACCTAACTTAACAATATTTAAGCCCCATCCCACGGTTCTATTGAGTATTGATATTGGGGCAGTAAGATACTTTAATTTCTCCATTCTCTTTTACTATCAACTTTGTTCTTTGTTTATGCATGTACTGGTCGTAACTTTGTATATATGCACCAAGTATATACTCAGAAGTTCCTCCGCATGATATATCACATGCAACAAATTTCCATTTTCTTCCCCTTTTGTTTCTAGAGCAGCGCTATATACATGACATTGATATTTTTTAATTTATACATCTAGATCTGTTGCCGAGACTCATTTTGCAGATGAGTTGATTATCTGGTAAAGCCAACATTAATTTGGATATTTTATTTTCTACTTGGCTGGTAATGTCAATGTTTGTGTGAATATTTTTATTATTTATCATGCAATCATGAGGAGCAAGGTTAATCTATTGGTCAAGAGTTCAACCTATGTGTGCTTTGTCCAGTGTTATTCTAATTATCATTTATTTTTATGCTTTAAAAAAATATATGTGGTGCATTTCAATTATTAATTCTCATGTCAATGCATTTGCCGTATTTTTACCTTTTATTTATTTTGATCATTGCTTATTTGCTTACATCTAGGAGGTTCATTGAGTCTTGATGATTGTTTTTCTATACTACGGAGTATCATGGAGTTGATGAAATTTGCGATGTACGGAGTACTAACTACTACGTACTCTTTATTTTACCAACTTTTGACATCCTCTTTTACCCTTTGTTGTCTTCTTCCTCCACGACCCTTCTCATTCCTTATTTCCAGTTTTTCTTATGGACTGTGATAGTTGTGTTTTTACTTATTCGTTAGAGAGTTTTGATCATATACTAACGAAAGATGATCCAGGTGACGACACCATTGCTATTTAAGCTAATACATGCAGTCGTGCATCTTGGTGGGTTGTTACGTTGGTTTTCTCCTGATTTTTCAACTGAGGTAATGATCTTGGTTCCTGCGTCTTATTTTAGTAAAAGTGGATCAATATACACTAACAACTAGATAATCCAAGCATTTTTAGGGAGCATAGGACGAGCCACATAGGACGGAATTTTCTTAGAAGAGCCTCATTCATCCTAAAAATAACAAAAAAGATAGAAATGAACAACTAGATGAGATAGAAATGAAAGAGATAAAGAAGAGATAATTCTAATCACTTGATTTTCACATAAAATATTTAGAAAAAAATGAAATGAGGTTGAAAATAATGCCAAATTATTTATCTCATGAGTATTTTTATCTCCAAATCGAATTTTCTCATTAAAAGGTGAAAAATTGAATTGATGTTGGAGATAATGGCAAACCTCACTATATAGCTAATACAATTTGTAACAGATGAGGTTAAGATGAGTACTACTTACATATATAAGAGAGTTTGAGATCAGTAGACAAACAAAATGATAATAACTACTTCTAATCTAATCTTAACAAAATGAGCACCATATGCCTATTGAAGTATTGCTTAACGTATGTCAAATTAGATAACATAAGTCCTAGCTATTGGATTATTATACAGAAATGAGTAGTCTAATTTGTACCAAAAAATGAAAAGAAATGAGTAGTCTTATGATTTAGCATTTCTTCTCATTTTTTAATGTCAACTCGATTCTCATGCTTTGAGATGGCACATTAATCAAGTTTTTCCTCACAAAGGTGTGTCATGGAAAACAAATAATCAAGCTTTCCTAATTAGCATGCATTTATTTTTTTGGTTGAAAGAATTTGTACTACCGAAGCATGCTATAATAATATGAAAATTACATAAGCAACTAATTCATGTTTTTTTTTTTTTACAAAATTTCTTTTTTCATCGATATAAAATATTCAATATTATTGCTAGACCCATGCATCGCATGGGCTTCGAGAACTAGTTTATATATAAGTACTAGTATTTGGCCCCGTGAAATTCACGGGGTCGTTTCATGATAACTTCTTTGGAAATTTTTTTTTGGTTGTATTTTTTTTATTATATTTGTCTCACAATTTACTTTTTGGTATTTTTTGCAATATAACTTGAATTGTGTGGTCTTTATTATACAAATTTATATGTATAGTTTTGGTTAAAAATCATTGTAGAAGAATGAAATTTGAAAGGAATAATATAATTAATGTTTTTGAGTTGGTGATAAATGATTCTATCATTATGAATAAAATAAATAAATAGTAAAATATTATTTTATACATGCTAAGTTGGCGATGACGTGCCAATAGCGTGTCATTAGAGGTGGCATGTTCCTGGACTTTCAACGCCTTTTAATAGATACTAGTGTTTGGGCCCGGCGTTGCTCGGGTTTTATAGTTATTCATAATTTTCTTGTCATCAAACTTTCAAGGAAAAGATATACTTTTAGTTTTCATTATGAAAGATCTTACTAATGTTATTAGTGATATATTAACTGCATTGTGAGTTAAGTTGAAATATTTATTACTATAAACAATATCAAATGACAATTAAGATGATTTTAGGTATGACAAATACAGTAATGACATGTGGATGTTGATGTGGCGGAATATCGTGATATGATGACTTGGCGCAATATTGTGACATTAACGCCTTTTAACAATATTGTATAGATTTCGGTCCCGTTAACGAGTTACCCGGGTAGCTTGTTAAGGCCTATTAATTATGAAAATTTTGTTATAAGAAATAGAAATAAATACTAACAAAATATATGAAAAGATTGAATATATTAAGTTGTCTATAATTACTCCTAATAATCTAATGCATTGAGGGTAAATATTTAAACAAGGATGGCAAACTTATTTATTTCAAGTCTTGTGCTATACCCAATTTTACGCACAAATCATTAATGATATAACTTCTCAAAGTCAAAGTCTCTTCACGAATTATTAAAAGAGACCGTATACTTTATTATAAAAGTAGACCAACTTTTTATTAGGTAATTTTTCTTATACTCTATACGAGCCCAAATTATGTGTAGAGTTATATGCCTTTATTGGGCCAGCATGGCTTGGTCTACTTTTATAATAAATGTAGACGGTCTTTCCCAAGACTAGCTGAAGTCTCTTTTGCTCAAACTTATTGAACAACAGGAGTAATATACATCCTTATGAATCTTTCTGCATCAATCAGTAATCATGACTCACTTATTGCATAAGTGATAGCCCTTACTCACAACAATACAACATTGACGCACCGAGATGATGCTCCCTTCACCTGTGAGATTAATTCTCATCTATATTAAAAGACAACTGAGATTTTGAGAAGGTTATAGCCTTACAAGTCCATGGTGCTGACCAACATGTGGGGTTATCTTCACAATGAGAACCATACAACAAGTTGTATGTACAACAAAGGGCAAAGCATGTCATTTTACATACTGAAAAATAAAATCCCCATATCCTTTTTTCTCTCTAACCTTAACTGCGAGTGTGCTACCCATTTTTCTTCCCCTTTCCTTCTTCCCCTGCCACAAAGTAGCCCCTACCCTCCCTTAGTCGTGAACCACCCCCACCCCTTCCTCCCAGTCACGAACCACCCAAAACCGACCCTAACCCGAACCATCATACGGATGACTGGAGTAGAATCCATGGATGAATTTATAGCGACTGGAGAAGAAACCAGATGAGGTAGGAAAGAGTGAAAATGGAGGAAGGGGAATAAGGAAATTTTAATAATGTTATTGGATACTATTATAAACTAGCTCAGAAT
>CAAKMY010046294.1:0-10614 GCA_901111285.1 Corrigiola litoralis | reverse complement strand
ACATATTCACCAATTATAGTGTATATATATCCACCAAATGTATTGCTCATATTCACCGAATATATTATAGATATATTACACATATATTACACCAATTACAAAAATTTCATTATAATTTTTCTCCCTCCAACACCTACAACCCTATTTCCTATCCCCAAAAACCCCAACAAACTCTCTTTCTTCAACTAACACATTTCTTTTCCCCTAATATTTTCATTTTTAGTAATTTTTTCAAAATTACTCATCTTTATTTTCTATCTTCATCTAAAACCTTTGATCATCATCATTATTACATTAAAACCCACTTCAATTTTCTTCTTAATACTATGCTCTAGTGATCAATTAAACATTTTTTATTTGTTTTGGTGTTTAAGGGTTTATTATTGGGTCATTATGAATTTTGATGATGAAAAGGTGTGTACTTTATTATGGGTGTGTGATTATATATGCATTTCAGGGGAAATAAAATATGGGTTTTGATTAAATTGTGATGGAGAACAATGGAGTTGGGGATGATCAGGGTTCTGGATGGTTTCAAGTCAAAAAGGTTGTCTTTTTATTTTTTGCATTTCAAGTTTAATGATTGTATAATTGACTTTATAATGTACTGTGATGTTTGTTTTAATGCGGAAAGGAACTATATTGAAGCTTGGAAATTGGAATTGTTAAAATGGGTTACATGTGTTGAAGTGTAGTTTTAGAAGTTAGAATTTGGTTGATTCTATGTGTTGTGTAACTACCCTTTTGGTTAAGTTTGACATTGTGGCACATTCCTTTAGCTGATTTAGAGAACGGTTATTGTGTGATGATAGGCTGGACTTTAGTGTTGGTTGCTTTTAGGCTGTAGTTGCGACCGAAGATTGATAATATTTGGGATTAAGTTGAGTACATGATAAGCGTTATGTTGACTGATTGGCGGTAGAAATGTTCTATCTTGATCATGTACATTGTAGTGGGGTGCACTAGAGTAATTCTGGTGCATTAGATATATCAGGACTTGTTATTCCAAGTGTTGTGTTTAGTGGAATCCAGGAGCTTAATTACCAATGTTGTATGGAAACTCCTAGATTCTGCCTTCCCCGTTGCCATTCCCGTACCGGAAACACGGAAGCACTAGGAAACGTGGTTTTCTGTCTACTTGGAATGCTACCCAAAGTTGAATTCATGCGTACTTCTATTCGGAAATTGGGGGACATGATCTAGTTATTTAACTGACTTTAAAGTCTGATTTCCTATCTAACCAACAATTCTTTTCTACATTACACTTGCCTAGCCGTACCATTAATTTTCTGAAATTGGCGTTTGTCCTTTCTAGTCCTAGTACCATTTCCGTAACCGTCCCCGATTCCATGTAATCTTGTTAATTATTATGGCATTCTGCGCTTTCAGGTCATTTTCTTATTGGTTGTTGTTTGATTATATATGTTGATAAATGATGGAGTTTCTCTGTGGTCTATAATGTTTCATCATTGTGGGTTCTGTCTTCGTTTTCAGAAGCATAGAAGCAGCTCAAAGTTCTCTATTCAAAATTGGATTGGTGGGTCTTCAAGGCAGCAAGTAAATGGGAGAGGTAGGAATTCTAATAATAAGCATGGCTCCCATTTTTCAAAACCAGGTAAAGATGATGTTCAGAGGGGTGTAGCAAGTCATTCTTCTGTTCCAAAGGAGATTGAGAAGGACGATAGCTTCCTTGATAAGTGTGTTGTTGTTAATGAAGATCAGCGAGTTGAGACGCCTCCTCTGAAGATTATAACTACTACAAGTTCTGAAATTAAGTCCACCGGCAATGAAAGTGTCGCTGAGAAGAAGTCGGACGTTGTTCATAAGATCAAGTGGGGTGATCTAGAGGACGAGGTGATTGTCTCAGATCATGGAAGCTCTTCTGTTTCTGAAATAAGGTTTGGCGAAATTGGAGATGATGATCTGGCAATGTGTGGGACCTCCAGGAATCTGTATGATTTAGGTGCGTGTGATTTGTTAAAGGATTGTGCAGTAGTTAGCAAAGAAATTGTAGAAGCACTACATGCATGCAATGCAGCTAGTGATGCTTGTCTAAATACGTCATCGTCTCCGATTGAGGAAGCTCTTGAGGAGAACTGTAAAGAGGTGATTGAAGTAGCTTCAGGCTGTGGGGGAACACTCTCAACAACTAGCAAAACAGTTGATCTGAAATATAATAATTTGGATGACAAGGAACTAGCGAATGATAATGCCGAGCCTCTTAATAAAGATTCTGTATCTGCTTGTGGACCATTGGATGATGAATTTTCATGCTCAACTGTTGAGGAATCTGCAAAATCTGTCGAAGTTACTGCATCTGTTCTAATCCCTGATGTCGGTGACACGGGCTTAATTGCTGTGAACAGTGATGATATTGATGCTACAGTGATCAAGTCTCAAGATCCGGTACTTGCTTCATCTATCCAGAGTCTGCCCGAAGCTACTAAGAACCCTGACTCTGCAACTATAGACTGCAGTGATTTACTTGATAATACACCTGAAGATAATTTGTCAGATGCACCAAATGTGAGCGCTATTGAAGCAGCAGAAGAAGGAGAAACCAAAGAAAGGTTTAGACAGCGGCTTTGGTCTTTTCTGTTTGAGAACCTGAACAGGGCTGTAGATGAACTATACCTTCTATGTGAACTAGAATGTGACTTAGAGCAGGTTAAAGAGGCAATTATTGTTCTTCAAGAAGCCGAGTCTGATTTCAGAGAGCTACACAGTAGGGTGAAGGAGTTTGATAAAATGAAGAAGAGCTCTTGTCAATCAGCAAGTGGTGCGGTGATGAGTATCAAAGGAGATCATAGAAGACCACATGCACTCTCGTGGGAGGTTAGTTTTTAACCACTATAAGAAAATCATCTTGGTCTTTATATAAAAAAGTTCAAATCATCTTGGTTTTTATATAAAAAAGTTCAAATCATCTTGGTTTTTATATAAAAATGTATCTCGTCTTGACGTAAAAAAAGCTTTGTTGGTCTGTCACAACTGCTTTGTTTTTCTCTGAATTTAATGGTAAAGGAAATCAAGTTCAAATGTAATGCTCCCTCTTTTTTTTTTTTTTTGTTGGTGTGTGTGTGTGTGTCTGCAAATTTACATGTATGTACTAGGTAATGGTCCCATTGAAAGGCAATCCTGGTAGATTATTGATAAGACTATATAAGATTAAGCAGGAGTAGAATTCATTTATCAAGTCAATATTATCATATAAGCAGAGTTAATTTTCTTCCATTTGATCAGACATTGAGTGGTGGAATGCCTTCATATGATTTTACCTTAATTCAGAATATGAGAGTAGTACAAAAGAGAGAGAACAACATTATGTGAAAGTAAAAGCAACATAGCTGAAGCGGACTTGGGATCGCTTTTATACCTATGGATGTTGTAGCTGATATCTATTTTCCATCTCTCGTATCCCCTATTCCAATCTTCTTTCTCCTGTTGTAACTTGGGTTGAGCCTGTAATGGGTTCTCATTTCACTGTGTGTAATTTCCAGTTGCCGCTGGCCAATGCTATCCCCTGATAGTTACCTTTGGTATTAAAACAGGTGAAATGGATCGGGTTCTAATTGGGATTTTAAGATTGTTTCTCACTTTCTGGGAAGTACATGTGGGAAAGGAACACTTATTGCTGCTGTAGAGCTGATAGTTCTGTCTTGTGTGAACAGGTGGAAAAGAGAAGTGGATTATTTATATTCTCCCCGCCTCCTACCCAGTGATCCTCATATTACTCTGTATAGGAACTAAAATAGTTCGTCTATTAGCAAACTACTGATTTGAAACCTATTTTCTATGTCTGCTAAGTTAACTGTTACTTAACAGGATTGCCTCCATCTGTAGTCTCAGGTTTATTATGTTTCTTTTGTTTTGGGGTTAGGGGAGGGGTGCATGGTGGAAAGGTTTCTGGGCAGGCATTTGGAAATGTTGGGGGCTGTTTTGAAACCGGAAATTAAATATCCTTCTAACGTTGCTTTTGGGTTGCCTTTCTAATGTGGAAGAAATGGGATTTGGTATGATGACAGGTATTCTTATTTTTCCAAAGTCTCACAGGCTCGTACTTTCTTGTACTTTCTATCTGGTTTACTCACCCTTCCCCTCTATCAGCATGATATCTCATAGTAATGTCAATTGTTTATGAGTATCCTATTCTTTGATGCTTGGTACAGGTTCGTAGAATGACTACTTCTCCTCATAGAGCAGAAATACTGTCTTCATCACTGGAGGCTTTCAAGAAAATTCAAGAAGAGAGGGCCAGAGAGCGTGCAGCTGGTGAAGTGAGTGTTGCGGTTTCTCATTGCCAAACTAGTCCTGTAACTGCCAATGCACATAAAAAGTCAACAGTATTTGATTCTTCTGAATTGGAATCTAAGTCAAGAAGGAAGAGTGACATTCTAGTTTCAGCTCCTGTAAATATGGGTAGGGAAAGGAGACACACAGATTCAGGCAGGTCTAGCAAAACACTAGTTCAAAATGGTCGTGTTTCTCCACTGCCTTCTTCTGCTTCTGATGCAAACACGACCAAGCTGCCACCTAGAGGTAGCTCGACTGCCTCTCTTGGTGGAAAAGGTAAGAAAGAACAAAAAGGACCAGGAGCTGAAGTAGAAAAACTCCCTGATTCTGGTGAATCTCTTAAAAGACATAATGTGGCTAGTGAAAAGGAGAAGGAGAGGGATAGAAGAAATTCTTTATCATGGAAACCAGGGGATGCTTGGAAGGAGAAAAGGAATTGGGAGGAAATACTTGCGTCTCCAAGTCGTCTTTCTTCCCGTATGTCGCATTCTCCTTGCATGAGCAGGAAAAGTGCTGAGCGTGCAAGAATATTGCATGATAAACTAATGTCGCCTGAGAAGAAAAAGAAGACTGCTGTTGATTTGAAAAAAGAGGCTGCCGAGAAGCATGCACGCGCTATGAGAATCAGAAATGAGTTGGAGAATGAGAGAGTGCAGAAGCTTCAACGTACATCTGAGAAATTGAACCGCGTGAATGAATGGAATGCTGTTCGCAGTACTAAATTACGAGAGGGCATGTATGCTCGTCATCAGCGCAGTGAATCTCGGCATGAAGCTTATATAGCTAGGCTTGTGAAAAAAGCTGGTGATGAAAGTAACAAAGTTAACGAGGTGCGCTTTATAACATCCTTGAATGAGGAAAACAAGAAGTTTTTGTTGCGTCAGAAGCTTCATGATTCAGAGATGAGGAGGGCTGAAAAGTTTCAAGTAATGAAAATTAAACAGAAAGAAGATATGGCTAGAGAAGAAGCTGTTATGGAACGTAGGAAACTGATTGAAGCTGAGAAGTTGCAACGTCTTGCTGAAACACAACGTAGGAAGGAAGAGGCTCAACAGAGAAGGGAAGAGGAAAGGAAGGCATCAAGTGCAGCCAGGGAGGCGAGAGCCATGGAACAACTTCGGAGAAAGGAAGAAAGGGCAAAAGCACAACAAGAAGAAGCTGAGCTACTTGCACAAAGATTGGCTGAAAGACTCCGTGAAAGTGAACAACGCCGTAAGGTTTACCTTGAGCAGATAAGAGAGAGAGCTTCAATGGATTATAGAGATCAGTCATCACCTCTGATGCGTCGTGCTGTAACTAAGGAAGGTCAGGGAAGATCAACACCTCCTGGCAAGGTTGATGATAGTCAAGGTAATAATCCTTCAGGTGATTTGGATTCTGGTCCTGCAAATAATAGTGCTGGAGTGCATCATTCTCTGAGGCGGAGAATAAAGAAAATCAGGCAGAAGTTAATGGCTTTGAAACACGAGCTTCCTGAAACTCCAGCGCCTGACAATGTTGGCATTGGATATAGAACAGCTATGACGACTGCTAGAGCTAAAATCGGGAGATGGGTCCAAGATATGCAAAGACTCCGCCAGGAAAGGAAGGAAGGGGCAGCAAAGATAGGTCTAACAGCTGCTGAAATGATTAAGGTACTTGTGGTGGATTTTTTTTGCCTTCTTGTTTGATGATATCATTTTTATTTCTCCCCTTTTCTTAGTTATGCTTAGAATGCTGTTTCTTGGCCTTCCTTTCATGTCTTTCAACATATTTGCATAAATTCAGATAATTTTCTCTTGCTGTCCTTTATACTTTCTGGTGGGATACATTGTTGTTTCCTCCACATAATCCTTCCCTTATATCTTGCCAAATGTCGAAGGGTTCAGTAGAAATGTTAATCATGAAACAATTATTTTGAAAAGATTTTATGTGGAGATTAAGAGAGGTTTTCCATAGGGTCTCTTCCTCCTTTTGATGTTCTCATGCACTTCATATTTTGTCTTCTTTTGACACTTACACAAAATTATCACTTAAAATTTTTGGGGAAGATATTAATTACTATGGATCCTTGGAGAGAGGGGACTAAGTATATCTTTGCTTTTTTTTTTGTTAGTTTCCTTGATTATAAAATTCTAATTTTCTAATTGTACTTATTTTTCTAAAATGTTTTGTCAGTTTCTGGAAGGAAAGGAAATGGAATTGCAAGCTTCTCGGCAGGCTGGTCTGCTTGATTTCATTTCTTCTGCGTTGCCCGCTTCTCACATATCAAAGCCTGAAGCTTGCCAAGTTACGATATATCTTCTGAGACTTCTAAAAGTTGTGCTCTCTGTACCTGCGAATAAAAATTATTTTCTTGCTCAAAATCTCTTGCCTCCTCTTGTGCCAATGTTGTCGGCAGCACTTGAAAGTTACATAAAAATAGCAGCATCATTAAATATTCCTGGTAGTTCTAATTCACAGCCGAGTAAAACTTCATCCGAAAATTTTGATTCAATATCTGAAGTACTTGATGGTTTCTTGTGGACTGCTACAATGATTATTGGCCTTCCTACCTTAGATGACCGCCAAAGTCAAATGCAGGATGGCCTCTTAGAACTCGTTGTTTCTTATCAGATCATCCATCGACTTCGAGATCTTTTTGCATTGTACGACAGACCACAGGTGGAAGGCTCTCCATTTCCTTCATCCATAATGCTGAGTATAAATCTGTTGGTGGTTTTGACATCTAGGCCAAGTGCTGTTTCAGCCATTGATTGGGATTGCTTTCCCATGGTGTCAATGTCAGTTGCAAATGAAGCAGACTCGTCCAATCTTGTGAAGGATATTAGTTGTGGCTGCCCACTTGTGCATGATTCTTTTAATGGGCTCCGGCTGCCTTCATCTGCCACGAACCATGACTTGTCTTTGCCGTCTGGTGCACAAGAGGATAATTTTTTTGGTGACTCACAGAAAACAGAGGTCGTGAATGGTTCTATGCTTTCTGGATTGATGAGTGAAGAGGAGCAAGGAAAACCTATGGACAACAAAGAGGCAGGACTTGAACTCCTTGGCTTGCGGAAAGATATGGATATACCGAATTTGAGTCTCTCTCAGAAGGATGACAAAAACTTTTCTAATACTGGCATAGGAAGAAAGGATGAGCAACATATGCGCGTCAAACAGCCGCATGCTTTTCTGCTTTCTGCCTTTTCTGAAACTGGCTTAGTCAGTCTCCCGTCGTTGTTGACAGCTGTGCTATTGCAAGCAAACAATAAGCTATCTTCTGAACAGGTAATTTTTTTTTTTGTTTTTCAAGTTTATCTTTATTTTTCTTTGAAATTATGTGATCTTTTCTTGTTGCAGCAGTTGCTTGGTCTATTAATTCTGGATAAATGCCAGATTCTAGATGAGTTCACTTATGACTTAAGAACTCCTCAATCTGTGTCAGACCATAATGTGACATGGTACCTCATATCATGTTGGCATGACATTACCCTTTTAAATAGGGAATGAACTTCAAGGAATACTAGTGTATCTATCACAGCAATTGCCAGAAAAGGTCTTTTTGTTTTACTGCCTTCCTCCGGTGTCCAAGAGACTAACGATTAATCTGTCAATATTATCATATCTGCTCCTCAAGTTTACCAATATGCTGATTTTACGTGCATCTATCTCTAAAAGTATACATATAAGTGGTTATTAGTTGGAGCCTAAATGTGGCTACTACTTTCGCAAGCTTATGGGTAAAATATGCTTTTTGGAGTGGCAGCAACATCTCATAGGATATATCATCACCATTTGAGTGTTTAAATTACCCTTCTGAACTGTTATAATCTTATGGCCCTCTTGGCTTTTCTTCACACGGTCATTGCTCTGAGAATTTTTGATGATCTAAAGTGAAAGAACAGTCTCCATTTTAGCCGAAAGCTAATCAGTTTAATTAATATTCATTGAAAACTAAAGCAGAGAAGCAGTGGTTTATGTGGTGATGGATATATTTCATAAATATATCAGCATGCCTCCCTTTTGTGTTTTACAAAGTCGGATGGGGTGATAAAGTCAGATTTTGGGAGGATATTTGGAAAGAAAGGTGTGTGTTTCTCTTCCTTGTTTCCACGTATTTTTGCTCTTTCCAATTCACATGATGCGAGAGTGAATGAATTTCACTCACAAGAAGCTGACTCTTGGGATCTCCATTTGCGTAAACCTCCATTTGAGTGGGAGATGGAAGAGATTTCTGGTCTTGTGGCAACTTTGTTCATCTGACAAATGACGAGGATTCCCGCATTTGGAGTTTGGAGTCGTCCGGCTATTTCACGTGCAAGTCATTTATGAAGTATTTGACAATGCCTACACCTTTTCCTTTGAGTCCTATGTGGAATCGGTTGTGGAAGGCCAAAGTCCCTATGAAGGGCAAGGCTTTTTGTTGGACTATGATTTTGGGCAAGATTAATACTAATGATGTCCTACAACGTTGGAGACCCTATATCTGAATAAGTCCTGATATTTGTGCCATTTGTTTCAAGCAATAGCAAAGATTGATCGCACCTCTTTCTTCATTGCTACACTGCTCATTCTCTTTGGTCAAGGCTGTTTGGTTTGCTTGAGCAGAATTGGGCTTGTCCAAGACTCTTTGGCTGATTTCCTGTCTATGGAGTTTGTGGGCTTTGGTGGGAGTAAGGATGGGAAGTTGCTTTGGAAGTGTCCTATTTTTTGGGGTATTTGGACTGAGAGGAACATCTGTATTTTTTCGGCGGTTTCCCGTCCTCTAGAATACATATGGGGCAGGGTAATATCTACAACTTTTCTTTCTTTCTAATATTTTTTTTTCTTATAAAAAAAAATCTTCTCCTTCCTCTCTCGTGTCAGCAATGGCTTACATCTTCTGCTTCATCTCGATCCTTTGCTTGCTTTGACTTTCTTCTTACGCCCGAGCCCAACGAACAACATACACCATCAATTTGTGCGAATCGCTGAAACTCTAACTCTCAAATATATTGCTATTGGTATTTACATACTTATATCCACTTAATTACACATAAACTGTAGAAACGAGTGGATACATAATTACAATTATATCGATGCCAATCAACGACAAAAAACCGATATAAAAAGCCACTTAGATATACAAATATAGTACATATCAGTAGCCTGAGAAACAATTTCCCCCTTAAGTGTAATATTAGTAAGGAGGTTAAGATTAATACTTTGCAGTGGAAAAATACTCTAGATGTCAACTGAGTTTTGTCAGGCATTTAAATGGTTCTGGAGGAGGAAGAACAAAGGGTTGAACAAGAGATTGAGCAGTTTTGCTGTCACAATCTCAGAATGTTCCAGTAGTCCAGTTGTAGTATATGACTGTTAGGCAGATTTATAATTTAAGTTAGTTTACTTGTGTTCTATGTGCAGTTAGAGTCCTTATAATTATGTCTAAAAATTAGTTTAATGTGGTGACAGGCATAGTGGTAGGGAGATTGTCAAGTGTGTTGGCTGTACTTGGGAATGTGCAGGCTTTGTCCTGGACGGTGTACAGTTTGATTATTTTTGCCCCAAGTGGATGAATACAAGGAGCTAAATTCTTTCAAAAGAACAAGCATCACAAAGTACATTCAACGATACTACTGTTACATATAATACGTATGGTTAAGCCAATATTGCTGATACCATATCCTTTTGCATTATTAAATGTTTATGATTTGAAATGAATACCTAAAAGTCTTTTGTTTGGTCTAGCTTTTTCCCTGGTCTAGGAGGTAGGTGTTGGAAGAAAAATTGACATGCGATTGCTTGCTAGGTACAACGTATGTTCAGAAAATCTATTGACATATCCCCTTGTCACTGTATAGTGGATTCGTGTATGTAGTAGTTTTAGTGTCCGATTTTTGTTATGACGATGCTACGTGCAAGTGTTCATGATTTATAGCCCAACGCCACTGCGGAGTAAGCAGGCCAAATGCCATATTTTTGATAACTTAGCTGTTGGGAGAAATATTCCCAAGGAAGTCAAGTCCTTTGGGGTCACAGCCGCACAGGGAAAAGCAGAGAAGATATAGAGAAGGAAAGAGGATGCCTAGATGTGAGAGAATCGGATATTCATCCTTTTCTCCAACTGAAGATCATCAGATTACATTTCTAATTGTGCTTCCTGCCATCGTCTTTTGGGTGCTAGATAAAGAGCACAATATTTTAGGTTTGATAGGCCAAATCCGGTCTTATTTCATTGTCCTCTTTTTGGTGTTGATTTATCGGTTGGACCAGATATTTCTGTGGAGAGCTTACTCCAAAATTAGTCCCATATCCTAGGTCATTAAGTTATGTCAACTGAACCTGTTTTGGGCCTCTTTTTTTTTTTTTTTTTTT
>CAAKMY010046289.1:0-23373 GCA_901111285.1 Corrigiola litoralis | reverse complement strand
CTTCCAGTCCTTTCCAGCCCCTTCCAGCCTCTTCCAGCCCCTTCCAGTCTCTTCCAGCCCCTTCCAGCCCCTTCCAGCCCCTTCCAGTTCAGTTCAACAAAATTCAGCCGAGGAGAACAGGGCCTAAATCTTAGTAGTAGAACTTTTGCCGGTGCTGATGGTGGTATTCTTTTTTTTTTGTTTTTTTGGCAAGGGTTGATGGTGGTGATCGTAGCATACATTATACATACATAAAAAGCAACTACGTAGTGCCTTTTCAACCTGGCCCCTGTTGTCATTACAGGCAGATGCATATTCCTTCACAATTAGTCATCTCGCAGAAAGAGACCTGAAGCCAAAGATTAACAAAGTTTGGACAAATCTTTCAAAAGACATGTATGGACTTCTTAAAAGCTTATATGCTAGCACTAGCCTACGATTGCTAAAAGCAGGGAGATAACACCAAAAATCAAGAATTTTCAGGGTTGCCACTTGCCAGCTTACAGCCACACACCAAAGTGGAAAAAACGCTTAGCTTTGTAAAACCAAAAGGTCATATGAAGATGCAATTAGGTACTCCATGTAATGTTTTTTTTGTTTGTCTAAAATGTGTGCACAAATGGCACATAAGAATCGAACCCTAACTATATGATAGAAAAATATAAGCTCTAATCACTTAAGCTAATTTTTGTCTTATTAATTATTTTGGGTACATTAGAGCAGTTAATGTTGCGGGGGTTGGGGATATGAGGATTTGAGTCTGAGACAACCCCAAGCATATTGTTGAGCTCACAACCATTAAGCAAACCTTACTCCTCAGTCTTTTCTTATCATTATATATAATGTATGATGGTAAATTGGTAATATGTCTGACGGCAAGTAGTAACCAAAATACAAAATTGAACAAAACCAGTTGAACTCTTAGGGTCACGGTGCATATGCATGATCTCATAGAAACTAATTGACGAGATTTAACGTCTTAGGCTCTTAGCGGCCGGCCTTGAGTTGTCGTGTTGCGATCAATTTGCACGGAGAAAATGATACGTTATCATTGATCTTAATATAATCTTTAATGTGTGCATTGACCATGCTCCATTTTTCTTGATCATTGGACATTGAATAGTTGAATCATCTAAAACTATGGCAATTGGATGTGTCTCGGCTCCAGTTCTTCCATGTATATCCTCTCCAGCACGTTCTTTTACGTAGAAATATGTTGGAAATTTATGTTGAAGAAGCTAGTGAGTAAGCTACTAATTTTCGCTGGGGGAGTTTTAGCTAGTTGCATGAATTTTAAATTACAATCAAGGGGAAGTTTTACTTGTTAAGTGCTAGAGTCAAGCCATTTGAATTCTGATGAATACAATTGTATTGAAGAATGTAGCAACGTAACAAATAACCCGGCGTTTGGCATTTGTATTTAATCGAGGTTTAAGGATATGCATACTATGTATCTCGAACTTCACTCTCTAAAAAAAGTTTGTGAAGATGAGCTAATGAGCCTTAGAATTGTGTTTGTTGCCATAGAATAGATCACACACAACGAATTCTGAATCGAAATTCGAAGAGATAGAAGATTATATACCATGACATACTTAAAGCATAAATTTTATCCTGCATGATCTAGAATTGCTACAGATTTTTAGAAGTTGCATAAATTCACAGGTAAATCTAATTTTAGATGATATTCATAGTTATGTACTTAAATCCAAGAGGTATTTGTACAAACCACCAGCATTGTGCAGATGCAACAACTAAATAATCAATCAAGATCAGTCTCATTGCTCGCTCTCAAATACCCTTGAAAGTTCTAAATCTTGATCTTCCAAAAACAAGCCCCTTTAAGCTTTCTCCTTTTGCTTCTATTGCTGGGAGCTAAAAGCCTGCAACATTGAAAGTTAAACAAATTAGGATTGTAAAACAAAAGTTACATACGTTTAGTTGAAAGGAAGAAATGCAAATCTTATTATCCTGAAGAACTTTTTTCTGATTGTTTGGAAAGAATCATGATAGTTGTGATTTAAAGAAATACAAATTAGGGACAGTTGATCAATGATTTGTATATGCAGCAATTTCGAATGAGAAAATCTTATATGAAACCGTTAAATTATATGTTAAAATAAAATTGTCTTAGAGGGATCATTTTGTTAGTTAAAGTGGTCACTGGTCACTGGTCACTGTGCTGATCAAAAGCTACAATTTTAACTAAGTTATGACTACATTTATCTGTGATACTCTATAGGACATTAAAAATGTTCAAAAAGTAGATATGCTTACAGCAAAAACTGTTGCATGACCAGGATCAGCAAGGTGGGCAAAAAGGTTGTCAATTGGGCCAGTGCCAGTGTAAATGTGTTGGAACCAAGCCCCCATCACAGCCAACATAGCCAACCTCCCGTTCTTGATCTCCTTGGTCCTCAACTCCTTAACCTTCTGGGCTGAGCCAGATCCCCAGCCCAATGGGTCGAACCAAAGCCCACCAGGGTAGCCCACATCGGTTCCAGTGAGCTTGTTGTTAGGGAAGATTGGGTCAGTGTTGACACAACCGGGCTTAAGAATGTCTGCCCATCTCCGACCCTCGGCCCAACCGATGAGGACGAGCTCAACTATGAAGAGGGTGGTGGTGTCTGTGAAGTACTCTTGCTCTCCAGCAGTGTACCAGGAAGGGGTGTTTAGGATGCCAATCTTGGTTAGGAATTCTGGGATGAATATACCAGCTGCACCTAGCATAGCCCACCTGCTGTGTACTATCTCTGCTTGTACCATCCATTTCAATGTCTCTGGGTCAGAGCCTGTAAATATGAATAGAAACTTTGGTTATAAAATTCATAGGAGCTACTCCTCTAAGCTAATCATCTTTCAATCCTTCTCCCAACTTTGGAAGCGTATTAGTAGTTATTTCTTCCAAATTGGTGCATCTTATATAGACACATAAATCATATGGAAGTAAGGCGACACATTGGTACTCGGTTGTATAACCAAGTAATAAATACTTCGTAACATACATAGAGCATGTCACAAGATTTAGAGTGATTAATCAGTATGCTTAGTAACATCTTTCATTGTTTGTTTTCATGAAATTCTACGAGCAATAGTATATGCAACAAATATGTTTCGAAACCATGATATTGTTAGCACAACAGCACAGCAGAAATATGTTTCGAAACAATGATATTGTTAGCACAACAGCACAGCAGAGGATCCAAACTCTCTAAGGTGAATCCAGTCTCCAATCTAATAAGTTTGTTGCTCGGAAAAAATGGTCACTTATTCAAAGAATTACTCTTCATGATGATTTGTTTTGTCTTATAATATGTTTCAGTTGGCGCAAAATGGTCACTAATTCAAACTAGTCATGACACTGTTTTCCAACTTGGATAATACTCTTTTTCTTTCTTGTCAAAAGCTTTACAGGTAAGGTCAGAACCAAGAACTCACTTCAAGTTTATAAACTAGTGTAATTGGAACTTATCAGGATCACTAATGCAGTAATACCTAAATAGTCAACTAATGCTTATAACACAATGAACCAATACACCATCTATTCACCAACCTAAGAGTTGAGATCGAGCTTAATATCTTTGCTACTTGCACTATACACCATGTTTGGTATCCTGATACTTACCATTTACCAACCAAAACAAGAAATGTTAGATGGATGTTAAGATCTTTAAAAACAAACTTTTTGCTGTGAGAATAAGGACTTACCGAGGCCAAGGGGATCAAAGCCGAAGTCTCCAGGAAGGCTGCAATTTTATCAGAGCAACAGAAATCGTCATCCAACAGTACTACCATATTTCGATATAAAATAGTAAATTAACTAAGAAAAAATGGTATTGTAAGTAGTAACTAGGCTACTCAGGCTATACAAACTGCTATATATACGTACAATAAAACCAGTCCTACCCTAATATGTCACATACAATTAGAAGAATATATCTGGGGGGGGGGGGGGGTTTGACAAACAGTGAAAGTGGTAGCAGACCTTCCGTCGAGCCATGCAGGAGGGGTGCTGCCGGGGAACCAAATAGGTCTCTCTGGCTCAGCTGCGGCTGCTGAGACAGAGAATGATTTCGTGCCAACTGGTGCCCTGAACTTGGTTACTCTCAACTTGTTTCCTCCTAGGAATGAAGCCCTTGTTGCTCCTAGAGCATTTCCTGACTTCTGTGAACTGTACCAAATAAAAACTTGTCATTGAGATTAGAAGAATCATAGCTTTACTAATTACTCCGTAGCATGCATAGCGAAATCTTGTTATGAGCTAACAATAAGAGATTTTTAAAAATCAGACATCTATTCTCTACTGTAGTGTCTTGTCAAAATACTAGACTACTGGTGTTACACAAGAGTATTATCTACCTGTCAAAGGTTTTCATTTACATAGATGTAGAGTGAGTGGTTGATGAAATGATACTAGATACAAATATTATCCGGAGTAGTACAGTCTTTAGCAAAGTAAAGAAGTGCTATGTGCTAACTTCTGAAGTCTTGGTTCATGGAGTAGATGTTGTGATGACACTAGTCTCTGAGGACTATGTAAACTGATGCAAGATCATTGTATTTTATACGTAGCATCATAGTAGAGCAGAATTTTACATATGGATCAACAGAATGAGGAATAATGACTTGAGAAAATAAAAAAGGGAGCTAAAAGAAGACTGATCAAGTTGTTATCTTGAAATGTTCCAAGCAATATGTTGTTTACTCAAACACAGTCTAAATTGGAGTATTGTAGTGTTGTAGCTTGTAAACAAGCCAAGTAGTATAATGGGTAGACAAAACTTGCCTGTGAGAAGAGATGGAAACAGCAGTTGTTGCTGAAGAAGCACAAACAGAAGCCATCTTTAGTGTGCTATACTGCTATTAGCTGAAGTTTTTTGGTGTCAAAATATGTTTGGGGAGTTGATGTTTTGATGCATCAGAATAGAGTTTAGTGGGTGCAATGGGCCTGGGCTTATCTTATGAGATAGATCAGTTGGATTTCCAATTGGCTACTGAATTGCCATGTGGCATGCAGAATCTAAGTTCTGATGTCTTCTTTCATTGCTGCTTATTTGTTCACTAGGAATAGTCAGAAGCTGGTGGTTCACATTGATCCTAGGCTGGAATACCAATATCTTTGTCATATTCATGTATTTCCAGCCTACCACCTCAGCTATGTGAGCACAACAATATCAGCTCTTAGATATGACATCTCCTGTGCTGATGATATGGAAATGCACATTATAAATGTTTTGTTGAACTTATAGATCCCATTATATCATTGGTTACACTATTCAGAAACAAGCTAGGCATGAAACTAATTAAGTTCATGTCAGACTACTGAGTTCTGAATTATACTCACAGGAAAAGAAAAAAAAGGCCTCACTCTAATCTAACTGGAAGACTACTGAGTTGAATTAAGGATAAGTTAAAGGTTCATGGCATATCTCGAACTCAAAGCTCATAATACCTCTTGAATCTTAATAAACTCATAATGCTTAGAGTTAACAAAAAATCTATCCACAATCACTACAAGAAGGATGTAAGACAAACGAAAGTACACATACTTTTAATAGGCGCAAATTAAAACTAACACATACATTTAAACTACATAATTTGATAAGTTCTTCTATAACATGCAAGTTATACGTAAAAGACTATGCTGATCAATTTCTCCCGAAATTTCAATATGAAACACCATGAAGCCAAGTATCGAACGAGCTTCACACTATATTAACTTGATCGCTTTGTATCTATTTCTTTGTAATCCTTTTTTTATAAGGTTCTAAATCCAACAATCTTACAATTCATATCAACTTTTATTGACGTGTTGACACTCACAGTTTTCATAGAAACATACTTCTCAATTGTATTAGTTATAGATTTTAAATTGTCCCACAATATTGAGAATGTAATTCTTATTTGCAACAATGTAAACTCTATATTATTTAGTGAAGATTTGTTATCCCTTGTATGTCATATCCATTATCTTGTTGTCTTTGAATGTTGTCATATCAGCTCGTGATGTAAGCCATGATTACACTCAATGATGTGTGATTATTAAAGGGTCTCATGTTCCATAGAAATATGTGTTGCAATAGAAGATGGACAAGATTTGAGATACGTGGTCTCACTTGCGAATCATTTGCGCATATCTTCGTTAAGGATTTGTATATGTACGTCGATAAGTAGGTGGAAACTTGTTATTGAACAGTTAAGAATTATGAATAATTCATAGGTCATGTTCTCTACATGGTATCTCCATGGGAACTTTTGATAGCGCTAATCTATACTATCTATACTATATTATATCTATTAAAAGGCGTTGCAAGCCCAAGAGCTTGTCACCTGTAATGTCACGTCATTGCCATGTCATCGCCAACTTAGCACAAGTTTAATAATGTTTTATTATTCATTTCATTCATAATGATAGCATATTTTATCATTAACTCAAAAATAACTAATATATATCAATATCATTAATTATATTATTCATTTCAAATTTCTTTTTCCTACAATGATACTACACCAAAACTATACATATAAAATAGTACGGAGTATAATGAAACAAACATACTACAAAATAATTCACGAAAAAGTCATCATGAAACAATCCCGTGAATTTCACGGGGCCGGATACTAGTTATTTGTTTGTGAGGGATTGCTTTCCGTTCTTCATCATTAAATAAAAGTTCGTTTAGAAATATGGAACATAGTTATAAGACTATTATTGCACGATTATAATCAATGTCAATCTTACAATTCAAGAAATGTTTAAATAATATTGCCTCCTAATTAATAATTATGGCCTCAATCATTACTGGCACACATGATCATAATTCATAAATACGTCATCATAAGCGATTATCATGCCATAAAATCCCTTCAAACATAGCAATGAACTTTCAAGATATTGTGCCTGTGTTGTACCATATTTTATATATTATTTCTCGAAAAGTTCAGAAAAAATTAGATTTTTTTTTAATAATTAAAAATAATTCAAATAATCCGAAACAAAAAATTCTAAAACAAATCCGTGTAGAAAACAAACCCATTAATACGAACTTTTAAAACTTAAAATTATTAACTTAAAAATGATATGAAATTCTTTTAAAAAAAGATAGCTTATTACACAAGTATTTGTCTAAACAATAATGTTACATACTCATATATTTTTTTAATGTATGAAATGATGACATGAAAAAGGAGCATAAGATTAAGCACCGTCCATTCTCTCTCTCCCGCCCTCTTCCCAAACAAAGCCTTAGGTAGGTACTCCACCTTTTTTTATTTTCCCTTTTTATTATGTTAATTACTAATTACCTTTACATTTTTAATTTCACATTGAAATAAAACCAATCTAATCAAATTATATTTGACAAGTTATATCTCCCACAGATCTGTATCATTCATATGCTCAATTTGATTTGATTTGATTTGATTTTATTACAGATCTTAATTTGTAGGAAGTCGCTATGGATTTCATGAAGGTGTTCGATCAAACTGTCCGCGAAATGTAATTCCTCCCTTCCTGTATTTGATTATCTAATTATTGTGATTGTTTTAATTTCGTAGCTTATAATTTACAATGATTTGATTGATTGTAGAAAGAGAGAGGTTAATCTGAAGGTATTAAAGGTGCCTGAGATCGAGCAAAAGGTTTGTTTTTTTCACTCTTTATTTATAATCTTTTTATTATGATAGTATGATTTTTCATTATTTCTATATTGTAGCGTTGTCGCGAATATGTATTAGATTAATAATCAAGAGGCGTTTTAGTTGCTAGCTGAGAGATTGGGAGTTCGATTTTTATCTGTGACTTTGTACGCGCATTCTAAACTTAAGAAAGTGTTGTATTAGGATAACATTAGCTTAGAGCTTTGATTTAGCTGATACATGATGATTGTAACGTAAATCGGTTATTTTTGTATGTTTGATCGCTACATAAAGTGATGGGAATTGCATTCAATACAGCAAGAATACTTGTTTATTGAATGGAGTTGGAGTAATTTGTGTCCGATTGTTTTAACTTAAGACCTAAAAGCTAGCTACTTCGCCCTGTATTGCGTCGATCTAGGTGTCGTAATTGGGGCGTTGTGATCATTGTACATTAGATGATATGTACTTGATAATTGTTGTGCAAAATTAAAGTAGTCATGGAAGACGACTTGCGGTTGTAGAAATAGGAAGGGATTGTTCGTGATCGATTTGAGTTTCTAGGTTTAGTGGACGAACTTGTGTGCAGTTTAGATAGTTGGTTCCTATGTTTCTCGGACACTATAGAAGTGTCGTACACGTTAGAAGTACCCGACACGGAATGGCAAGAATATTAGGTTTTTTTAAGGATATATCCAAGTATCAGATACGACTGTCCGACAAGGGTACGGCAAGGTAGATGAAGGATCCGAGTAACAAAGGACTTGGTTCTTAGTGAAAGTACTTAAAAGCCTCATAATATAAACCTGATGACAATGCCTAGGAGTTAATCTAGATTGGAACAGAATTCTGCTCAGATCTAAGAGTTAATGGACATTGGTCGGCTACCCCCTACTTAATTATATGTGTTTTAAGGCTGGCTCACGGTGAGCTAACCTCATCCTAGAATGCGCATTTTGTTTTTATTTGGGAGGATTTCATGGGTGAATAATGAAACTGCCTGTATGCCAAAAGTACAAACCTAGGGACTGTGTATCGGGCACAAGGCAGTTGTTCCTCTAGATTGCTGACCTATTGAATGTAGGCTTTGTTAGACTTTGGCGAATGACGTCAGGCAAATATCAGTTGCTATCGAAACACAGAGTAGTGCCAAATACTCTTGAGATTGAAATAGGAGTAGCTAGCATGCAGCATGCTGAGAAAACTCAAAAGAGGTGTTTTTCCTTTCGAATTAAAGATACTTAAATGAGGAGTATCTAGGCTTAGTAACTTTTAGCTGCTGCATCATTGCCGCTATATCCTCTGCAATGGATTGATGTTATAGCTGAGGGAAAATACAAGGGTTTGGTTGTACTAGTATTCTCTCATGTTATAGGCGGGGTCAAAAGCATTGTTTCAGACATTTTATTAGAACTCCAGTACGCTTGGAAATGTTGTTTTTCAGGTTGCTGTCTCTTTTCTTATAATTTTTAAGAGAAATGCTGACAACCTTTTGTCATTATTGATCTTTCAAACGACCCACAAGTGCTCCACGTTGCAGGTTTGGGGTACACAGCCTTTGTTTTGATATGTGGAGTGCCTTTTTCACTAGACGTCCATGGGGATGATGATAATTCACACACATCAGATGTAGAAAGAAAACTATAAACTGTAAATCAGTTATCACACACTTTAAATCTGTATCTGAATGGAAGTCAATTTGTTATGATCTACTATCGTCCACCCTGAACAGAATAAGCCAAACACTCATTGTTCCATATGTTGGATTTCTGGCCTTGCCATTTGACCTCAGTGATTATGATAGGTGTTGGATGCGACAGATAATGAGCCTTGGGGTCCCCATGGAAGTGCCTTGGCAGAGATAGCACAAGCCACCAAAAAATAGTAAGTTATAGTGAACTCAAACTGTTCTAAGTACCAAACTGAAAGGTAAGTTTTAGTGCTTGACATGCCTGACTCTTGTTTTGTTAATGCCAGCACTGAATGCCAGATGGTTATGAATGTTCTTTGGACAAGATTGGCTGAAACTGGCAAGGATTGGCGTTATGTTTATAAGGTATTGTTTTCTCCACATTTGCTTATATGAGGACTTAATGTTCCATGGAGGTCTGTGATCTATTGTCATCTGAAAATGCACTAATGCGGCGTTCTATTTGTCTCTTTTCTTTATATTTTCCTCTATCCAGGCTCTAGCTGTCATAGAGTACCTTGTCGCAAACGGAGCTGAGCGAGCTGTTGATGACATAGTAGAGCATACTTTCCAGATTTCAGTACGATTCTTCGATCTTATATTGTCGCTGATGAAATGGATTCTTATTACCATAATCCGTTTTCTAACGCTTCTTTCTTTTGCTGCTGTGGACTTGTAAAGTCACTTACAGCTTTTGAATTTGTCGAACCCAACGGGAAGGATGTGGGGATCAATGTTAGAAAGAAGGCAGAAAATATAGTTGCCCTTCTGAATAACAAGGACAAAATTCAAGAAGTCCGAAACAAAGCTGCTTCTACTCGTGAAAAGTGGGTGCTTTAACTGTTATAAGTCTATGCCTTATGTACATTGTAAATTACTTACTTATTGCCTTATGCCTATGTTTTTAGGTACGTTGGCCTGTCATCAAAGGGAATCTCATATAAGTCGAGTTCAGCTTCACTCAGTGGTGGCAGTTCTCAGAGCAGCAATAGATATGGAGGCTTCGGTGGCAGATACGATAGTGATAGTTACAAAGACAAGGACGAAGATAGGTTTGGAGAAGACAGGTTTGATAGATATGTTCCTAAGTCTAGTCATGGAGCTTCTGATGAAAGGAAGACCACCCGTAATATTAGGTAAACTATGACC
Source organism: Corrigiola litoralis (assembly GCA_901111285.1). Lineage (NCBI taxonomy): Eukaryota > Viridiplantae > Streptophyta > Magnoliopsida > Caryophyllales > Caryophyllaceae > Corrigiola > Corrigiola litoralis. The sequence goes on along the minus strand of CAAKMY010046289.1, from coordinate 12,917 downwards.
AGCTACTATTTTCTAGGTCTAATTAATACCAGCTTTCCTTTCTATTTTTAGAATCAGGTTTTGTTTGATATGCCAAGGTGAGTCATCATTTTTATTTTAGAGTGTGTTTTTGTTTCTCTACTGTGTGAGTATTATATAGAGAGAATTGAAGCAAAGAGGATGACATGTAGTGTCAGCAGAGATTAAAGAAGAGATTGCAATGATCTGTTCCTTACAGAAGTCAATAATTATGTTCAGTGTCATCTTCTGCTAGTATATGCTTGGTAAAAGAAATAGACAGTTATGTAATCATCCAAAAAAATAGACAGTGATTTATGAGAAGAATCTGACCTCAAGAGATGGGTGTTTTCTATGACTTAGTTATCTCGAGGTTCTGACTCGTTCATATTCATTTTGATGAGGCTTTTGAGAGAATGGATTATGTGGCTTATTGGAGGGAGTGGACAAATGCTTTTGTTAGTGATATCTTATTTTTTATTTCTCTGTATGTGTGGCAACTCTTTTGAGAAGCTTGGACCTTTCACTTATGTCAAAATCCCCATGGAGGCTCATTGCTTGTTTGCTTCTGGTTTCCGCAACTCTCTCGGGATTGATGGAAGGGTCTGGAAGTTTCTTTTCTGTTTTTCTTTGACACAACCTAGCTCTAATATAGCTGTACTGTTACGTTCTTTCTTCTCCTCCAAACCAGGCCTGTAGTTAACTTTATGGAGAGCAGAACATCAAACTTTTAAGCCCGTAAAGGTGAAGGCATTACTTGTGATGATGGTTGTGAACAGATACAGTCAAGCATATTGACATGGTTTAGGCAAGGTCTCCTTGATGAGCATTTTTGTACTTGCTTATGCTATGTGACCAAGTGATGAGAGTATGAGACAATATTGCATCTTTGTCCAAATTTAGCTTTAGCGTGACTGGTAAAGAAGCGCAGGTCGGAAGTGAACAGGGGTTTAAGAGGGAAATATCTTGTCGTGGGTAATGATAAGAAGGTTACGCAGCACTTAAATAATTATGAGCTGTTACTGGCTGGAGAGAAACGTACAACTTACTTGGTACTTGGCTTCTCTTTAGAGTTTGGGTTGCAGGAGCTTTTGGAGTGATGTTTCTTTTCACAGATGTAAACAGAAAGCAAGCCATCTATAAGTTGTAATTTTTCTAGAGTATATCCTGTCTTTGACCCTTGTTGCCTCGTCTTCTTCGTCAATCCTATAATTGTTGATAACCTTATGATAACCATAATGGTAAATTTCTAGTTGTCCCGAGACTTGTTGTACTTCACTTTAGTTTTAGTGTTTCTTTACGAAAACAAATCCTTACTCCCAAAAGAATTTGATGTTGGCTAACATGAATCGTCACTAGGAGTCGTCAAAGTTTTAAAATGAGTTTTATGATAATTATGCAGGAGTATTATAAGCAGATTAAGGGTGGAGACACACTGACCTTTGTTCTCTTTATCCCTAAGTTGGAAAGTTTTTGTGATATCTTGGGCTTCATCCCCTTAAATTAGAACTCTAGAAATTTGTTGTCAATTAAAGAATTAGTTGCTGTGTTGGCACAGAAAAAAGAAGAAAAAAATGCTGTGTTTGCTGATTCTGTGTTCTTCTCTCTGGCAGCAAGGATCAAGATATTCCTTCAGCGGGTTCTTCTAAACCATCCTTGCAGAGTGACTACAGTACTGTTTCTCATCAGAGTGCAGGTGCACCTTCAAACAGCCAGATAGATGATGATGATGATTTTGACCCTCGGGGAACGGCCAAGACCAGTAAGTGCTTGGGATCGATACTTATAATGACTTCAATGGTGGTTAGTTAATTGGCTTCAGTTTCTAACAAGTAACCTTGCGATGACACTTTCCGAATCAGTTGATACATCTTTTTTATTTGATAGAATACCAAATTTTTTGTTAAAACTGAAAAAGCATCAGTGAACAAGAATTCCTCCTAGTTATAAAATTACATAAGGCCCATTTGTGAACAAAGCAATTGGAGCACCCCTAAAGGTCCAAAAGCAACCACAAATTTAACCCAAAGAGAAGCTAGAAACACAACCTGTTCCACAGTCCTTTCCCAAGTAGACTCTAAGGTGCGATAATTTCTTGAAACAATTGAGGAATTTAGCTCAAGCCAAACACACCAGAGTACCGCAAGCTTTGCACACTCCACAACCATTTCCAGTCAGTTGATGCATACAGTGTTTACTTAGGTCTTAACTGAGGATCTACACTTCCTTCTTGGGGTGTTACTATTAATGTCAAGGTCTTAAGACTCTTTGAGTTCAGGACATCTATGATTTCTGCGACTTAAGTCTTATTAGGATTTTGACTTCATGATTTTAACCTCCTGGTCTAAAAAGGTGATTGCTAAGAAGAGTGTGTGTAGGGGCATGACTTTGCGGTACAACATATTCACAGTTCACTACTTCACTAGTTGGTGCATGACTGCCTAATAATTCTTACCCCGCCCTTCTTATAGATTGCTTAGGAACCATCTTATAAGACTTTAAAATGGAACATGTCGAACAGTTGCACTTTCTACCTGTGGTTGGATCTCTAGGAGCCCTTTCAGCTCTCACTTCTTATGCTATGAGAACTTGTATATCTTGCTGATCTGCTGTTCCGGCATTTGCTTTTGCGTGCAGAGCCTGCAACTGTAAGTTCACAACAAGTAGATCTCTTTGGCGATAGTTTACTTGGAGACTTCTTGGATGTACCTTCAGCTGCTCCCCCACAAAGCAGTGGCATGGACAACAAACAATCTGATGTTGATCTATTTGCAGATGCAAATTTTGTATCGGCCACTCCCCAAGTCAAAGTGGGAGATAATTCTCAAACTCAGGTTGGTTGCAATTTATAGGGTCTTGTACTTTCGAGAACATTGTATATCTAATAATAACGTTGGAAATGAAGATGGGGAATCTAATGATTTGTGAATTTTGTGGTTCACCTAATTGTTTCCTTTCCCTTAGTATCTTCCGCTTTTGGATTTTTGAATTTATGCTTATAATTTTTCTAGACCCCTTCAAGTGTGTAGTGGAGGGGGAAGAGTGCTTGAATGCTTTCTATACAATAGATTATTGCTTAATACTCAAATGACTTACTGAGGTCTTAAGTATCTACGCACGTATACTGGAAACATTGAAAGATTACCCAATACTTAGAAAGCATTGGCTTCAACTTGCTTTAGAACCTTTTTCCCTTTCTGTACCATTGAATATGTTATTTCTTTCTCAAGTTTTTCAATATATTCATTTAATTATTGTGCACAATCATGCAGCCGAACATTGATCTTTTTGCTGCACAACCTGCATCATCTGCTGCAGTTTCTCCAACTATGGACTTCTTTGCATCACCAGATCCTGTTCTTCCACCAGAAACGAAGTCTGAAAGCAGTGGGTCACCAAATGTGAACTTCGTTGATCCTTTCGCTGCTGTTCCATTGAACAACTTCGACGGCTCAGATCTTTTTGGAGGATTTACCTCTCAAACAGATCAATCTTCTTCTAAACCCTCACAGGATCCCCTTAAGAATGGTGCTGTGCCTATGAACGACAAATCTATACCAGAATCGAAGGCAACTGCAAAGAAGGACGTTTTCCAGGTCAAGTCTGGGATTTGGGCTGATACTCTCAGCCGTGGGCTGATTGATCTTAATATATCTGCTCGTAAGTTCGTTAATGTCTGGAAAGTTTGTTTGATACACGTTACTTTTGGATTAAGTATGTTTCTGGTGACCTTGATTGTTCTGTGGAACCTTAGTTGGATTTCATGACTTGCTGGATACATAGATGTAGCTGGAATTGTGAATTAATTGGTAGTTTCATAGTCGGAGGGTTGTTCACATTGGTGTCGTCAGACCCCAATGCTTCTCGAATTCCGCTTCTACCTTGAGCGAGGGTTTAGAACATTGCATGCATGATAGTGAGTTCCCCTATAATTTCTTGCCAGCTCTTAAGCACCTGAATATTATTTCTTGGCGCCCTTGGCTTCTCTTCTATATAAGGTTCAATCCTTGAGGTGCCTTGAAGCATGGCAGAGACTTACTCCAACACTATGATAGGCAAGAGTTTGAGATGTTATTGCTATCTTTTGCAACAGTAGCCAATACACTTTTGCAAAATGATCCAATCGATGTTAAATGAACTGGGAAGGGGAAAAACTGTGATTTGGATCCGGATTGTAAAAATGATTGTTGTATTCTGTCCAAAATTTTGGGTGTTAACCTGAACATGTTCTGTATTTTCCTCTCCCCCTATTCGGAGAAAGTGGCTGACCCACCCTTAAGTTAAGCTGGATCCCTCGTAGTTGGATCGGCTAGAATAGGTCTCAACTCTGCTATTGCTTCTCGGCTTGGCTGTCCTTTCCTAGGCAGCGCTTGTTAGATGGTGGAGACTAGAGATGATGGCCTTGGTGTACATTGCTTCTTTTAAATCTTAAATGGAAATAGTGAGTGTTGGGCTGTTGGCTATGGCTAGGTGATATTGGTGCTGTGATTTGGAGACTGATTTTTTTTCTTCTTTATTCTATTAATTCTTATATGTAATAGATACTATATGATATGGTTAGAAGTATTCTATAAGAACGCGAGTGCTAATTAACTTTGATCATATGAACTTACAGCCAAGAAGGTCAACCTAGCAGATATTGGGATAGTTGGTGGTTTAAGTGACGGCTCGGAGGACAAGCAGAAGAGCCCCACGTCTTATTACATGGGAGCATCTATGGGTGTGGGTTCTGGATTTGCAAATGGTGTTAATCAAACAGCTACTATTCCAGATGACTTTTTCTCGAGCTTTCCAAGCAGCCAGCATCAGTTTGGTGGCTTCCAGAAGTGATTATTTTACTCTCAGAATTCCTTTCAGGATCTCAATATATATTTGATGGTTGGGTGAGAGGCTCAATGCTTGAGCATCTTTTTTTGGCGTGTTCGATTTATTGTGAAGAATATCTGTTTTTTTTTTATTTATCAAAAATGAGTTGTATGAGCCTCAATTGTGTATTAAACGAGAAGCTATTTTTCATAGGTCCACCCACTGTTCTGTATGTAATGTTGTATGTATTGCTTTGGTTCTGTGTTTCTGAGCCATTTGCCTTCGTCGGACATAAGGTGCCTGTTTGGGAGCAATGAATTGTAAGGCTGTCGAATTGTCAATAAATCTTTCATTTGTTTTCTTTACTGTCAAAAAAAAAAAAAAGAATTGGCAATAATATTGTTAGCATGCTAGTATGATTAGCATGTGGAACAACCGTGTATAATATTCGGGAATTCTGCCAAACTCAAGTAGGTTGCAATGAGGACATCCAACGCTGTCAAGGAAGACATGTACCCTGAATTCAGATCTGTCCATATCAGAACCCCTATCTACACTCGAAAGTTCATAGCAATATTCAAAGTTCTCATACAATTATGCTCAATCATTTGGAGAGCTTCTGCACCTCAAGAAAATTTGAAGAGGGGTTGCTGAAAATAAGCTGCTCAAATCTTCCAATAAGCTAAGCTAAACCTCTGGTGCAAATAGCAGTGAGACGGGCTCACTCTGAAACCTAAAATTTGTGTTATCATTATTGATTAGACGATCTCTAGACAGTTCCATAAACCAAGAGCAACTCCCCAAACCTTCAAAAGGCTTAAAATTCAAGATGACAAGACCATTAACATTTACTATTTTTCAAGTATGAGAAAGTTATAATATTTTTTTTACCTTGCATTTTATGACTCGGTGACACTTTGTCGACTTATTCTGATAGGTTATTGGTCACTCGCTATTGAGATAATGTTTGATAGGTTGTGATAAAATCACATTCTCTCCTTTCTAGAGTCTACAGCTCTGATATGTTGCCCTGGCTGCGTCACCAAGAAGCAAACATATTTCATCGGAGTCCTAGCGTATCCGATGGTTGGGTCGATTGTTGCTTTCAGTTTCAGTATCAATCAGGCCGGGTCGGCCAATGCATCAAGCATAGCTTTTTACTTGTTTTTTTTTTTTTTGTGTGTTGTGGGTCAAACAAATTAACTCTTCCCGGAGATTTCAGTTTGGTATCAGTCCAGTTCACAAAAGGGTCAGGTCGTTGACGACCTGGGATGTATGAACTGGAACGAGCTTTGCTATCTACTAATTAATTCCTGTAAGTTAGCTAATGGAAACATGCCGCCTGTGAACAACTGGAAGCATTAAAACGAGTAAACAACAATTTCTTTTGAAATGTTCGATTTATTCATATTGTGAAGTATCAGCACAAACCAAAGCATCACAGAGACCAAATTTAGTTCATTACATATCCAACATTCTCCCCCTTATCATCGCTTCTGCTTTCCTGACTTGCTTCACTGGGCCTATGATAAACACCTACACAGCAAAACAATACACATTGAGAAAGAAAATTCGAAACGGCCACTATCGCATTTCAACATCTAAGGTAATATAATTCTAATATATAAGAAAATAATAACTGAAACAATGATCTACAGAAACATTTAAAACAAGTGCTCAAGGAACCACTTAGGTGAGAGGAAAACGATGAACATCATCGTTCTGGAAATTCTTCAAAAATTTTCCTGAATATGTATTCATCAATTCATTCACATACCGACTCTCTATTTAACGTGCTTAAGGGATACGTAGTACAAATTTAATTTGATTTCAAATTGAAGTGAAGTCAGTCTTATACGGATAATGTACAGAGCCAAAAAAGGGCATAGGAACCCAGTGAAGGATTTTCTTCCCTTCTAGGTAGATCAACATCTTAGCAGTGGCGTCTCAAAAGCTATCAAGGCCTAAAACCAAATTATAAGATGAAACCTCTTTGTTTAGGATAATATAGAAAATTTCGGGGCCTCAAGCATTGGGCTTCACCCACTTTGGGGCTAAGCCGGCACTGCATGTAAGAGAAGTACGGAAATTATGGAGCTTGTCAGAAGATGACAAACTCCAAAGAGATGGACATTTTCAACGGAATCAAGCAAGTTTATCATATATTGTATATCTACACAAATCATGGAAACGTACTAGATCACAATGTACAATTACAACCTCTGTAAGCCCTTTACACTTTCCATTTCTTTAGAACGAAAAGGAATTAAGGATGGTGCGTTATTTGCTACGTCAGCTCCATACACTCAACAGAATAATCAGATCTAATATGAGCCATGCAAAGATATGTCGAACAAAAAATCAAAAGTTTCAGCAGAGCAAGTCTCCAAAAGGACAGTGATGTCATATAAAAAATCTCGTTACTCACCTTATCAGGGGGACCCTTTGAGCCACCAATGAGAATCTCTGCACTGTAAATAAAAAAACATATGCAACAGGGTGAGAAGTTTTTTCCTGATATAACCACGAATTCCAGGCAGATATCTAATAGTTCTAATTAAAACTTGAATTGGGACTTGAAACAGAAAGCACCCAACGATTGAAAAAAGAATCTACTAGCTTTTTGGAAAATGTTACATGAAATCCAAAGGGAAGGAGAGGGAGAGAAAGAAGAGAGAGGACGAAATTTACTTGCACGAATCCTTAATTGACAAGATAGTAGCTCCTCTTTTACCAATCACACGTCCCATTTTTCCAGGGGGAACATCAAGAACAGAAAGGATTTCATCATCCTCAGGAGCTAATTCATCCACTGGCAGGTCATCTGGACATACATACAAACTAGGTCAAAAAGGTAAAGAACACAGCTAACAATAGTAGCTAATAACAACATTTGAGCTTTCAATAGTTATGAAGTCAACCTAGAACATCTAAATGATTGAGCAAGCTTAAGCCACTCAAGAAACTACGCCTGAAAGCGGCGAGTGAATGTTGGAAATATAAGCCGTAGTTCCAAGCAAACTAGGACGACTACTCGAAAGCTTTTTCCTTACAAACTAACTTCAGTTGCCGCTCTTCAGTTGCGAGTCGACATCATAAAGGAATCCAGGACCACCACCTCGCCTCACACAAATACATAAAGAAATTTTTTTTTTTAAGGCAAATAAAAAGAAAGACCAACAGAGCAAACAAAACCAAGGAAAGCCTTTAGATTGTCATAGAGACCTTAGTCATATAAGAATAGTTTTATTTTAGCGAGCAACTATTCCAACTCTTCTCATCTACTTCTACACCTGTTGAACTGACATCTCATATTCCATCTTGTGGTGTAGGATCCATAATGGGTGTGGGAATAGATAAAAGGTGTAGGAATAGAAGCTCCGTTTATTGTATTATTATATGAAATTCCCATTCGTTTGGTGTTGCTAACTATCATAAATGTCATACGGTGTTCCAACAATAAATTACCTTTCAAAAAGAAAGGAGAGGGGGAAGAAAAAGCTTTATCCACTAGGTGAAAGTCGCTACATGGATCCGCTGCCACCATTTGGCTCAGTAGGACAATATCTCAATACCATAAAATTGCAGGCATAGAAGGTCAAGCTCTAAATTTTTTATCACTCTTCTACCTTAAGCCCTCGTATTCTCATTTCATCACAAAGGCAGCCTGCATCTGTTTTTCCAGACCATCTTAATAGGATTTCCCTCACTTTCTCCTCTTCAAGTATGACTCCCACTTTTCACAGATAATCTCTATCTCAATCCTACATAATAAGATCCCATTTGTACAGCTCCCATCCCACGAACATCTGGAAACGTAAAAGCGGATATCACTATCTTTGACTACTTATAGATAAATTGAGTTCTAAAATATTATTCAGTTAAGCCATTCTGTGGCCACTGGTGTCGGAGAGGAATAATCAAAGGTTCTGAAGTACGACTACTGCTTCTACATAGAAGAGCAAATCATTTTCTTGACTTCTTATTGAACATGTAGAACAGTGCCTTCTCAGCTCTCCTTTCATCGATTTGATTTCACAACCTATTAGCCATACATAGATCTAGATAGAGGACTACTGGTCTCTGAGTTGTGCCCTGCTCCTTTCAGATCTAAGTCCGATTTTTTCAAATATTATAAAGGTAATATTAGAATCAAATCAGCCAACACCATGAACCATATATCATCACAAAAGTGATATTGCGAAATCCCAACACACAGATAAATCCCACCCAACTCGCTGCATTAGTTACTGCATGATATCCTAGTTGATAGCAACATATCTCTTAGAAACTCTTATTACTCCCTCTGTCCCCATAATAAGCTTCTACATTTGACTTTTAAGGTCAAACATTCTAAACTTTGACCATAAATATATAATAAAATATAAATGATTATAATATGATAATAAGATTTTTATATTTGTAGTCAAAAGATCTTTCGTAAAAGTATGACATTAATAAAATAAAATAATATATAGATTGATAAAGTAATAGTAAAAGTGTTGTCTTGGAGACCGCAAAAAAGCAAAGTAGAAGCTTATTATGGGACAGAGGGAGTACAATCTTAACCACCTCAAATTCTAACTCTTAGGGATAGTATATAGCTAAATGTTTCTCCCAAATAAATGATTTCTACAGCATTCTCTAAATATATCCTCAGTTATGGCCTTGCAAAATAACTCCAAGTGTAATTCAAACCTGTCTGGCCAAAAATATTTCTCAACAAAACTTAGCACTAAGTGAATAAACCCACCAGTAAGTATAAAAACACATAGAGCCAACTGTCAAGAGCATGCAACATGCTACACTGAATGTGGAAGCAAGTTGTGAACAAAGTAGAAAGCACATGATTCATGTACTTTACTCCCACACGGCCACACCATCAAACACACACATATGCATAAGCAAAAAGGATGAATACATTAGTAAAAGTTCAAATACTCTGGTTGATATGTTGCTCATCAACAAATTAAATGAGAACTTTTATCCCAGAGATCATTCAAAGGATACTTTTAGAGGCAAAAAAAAAAAAAAAGGTTCTGGAATAACACTGAAGCCTTGAGAACATGAAAAAAAAAACTTCAAAAATTCAACTCTAAAATCATCGAGCTAAAACAAAAAAATAAGTAACTGATAAAAGAATGAAAGAGCAGGTAAATTTGAACCTGACCCAGTTAAATGAAAACCGAAATACTTTCTTAATTAACAATACCCACAAAATTTGAAGCCTATTTAAAGGATCACAATTTCTTGTATGAGACGGTCTCGATTTCATAAGTAACACATAATTTTTTTTAATTTGTTACTTTAAAGTTTAGTATTTTGTGCCCGTCTCACCATGACACGGTCACATGCCAGACATGCTATTGAAGAATAACTTGAAAACAATGACAATAACTATTAATCAATCCTTCTATCTTGATTCTCCACACAAACCTGGAGTAAGAGGCAAAGCAGGCCAATCAGCAAAGTTGTTGTCACTAATACAGAAGCAGCGGCAGTACAGAGAGCCACGAACTGCCAGATGCCATAGGGAATGAGCATTCAACTTGTCCATCATTTTATGATAGATGTACAGCAGAAAACGAACATCGTCAGCAGCCGCACGAACCATAAGTTCAGATAACGGTCTGTACTTCCAAAACTTTGGGTCCTGAAGAGAGATATAAAAATATTACTCCAAGAATTCATACAAGAATTTGAAAATCATATCAATCCTGAACTCTGTTAGAATAATTAGATATGTCACTATAAATTAACAGGCTATATGGTGAGACCAAAAGTAGCAGATGCAAGAGGTCCGGCCGTCAAAGTCTCAAAACAACTAAGATGCATGTTCTAATATCTAAAATCTCTAGAACGTCAAAGTAATGATAATACTGACAACTATTAGAACTGACATCAGAGTGAGCAAAAAGAGATTACCAAGGAGACATAAATAAAATAACTGCTGCTATATAAAACAAGTCAAACCAGATAACACTTCCCCAAAAACAAGTGAAACAAAAAGGAGATGAGCCAAAGAAATGGCACAAAATCAACACAAACAAGAGGAAAGCACAAGGCATGTGAACGAAGAAGGTGTGGCAGAGCTAGGTAAAAGAAAAACCAATGTCTTTAACTACAAAAACTTCTTTGGCATCTATTAGTGTGATATCTCAACTACATAGTTCTTAAATATACCAATAACATTTAAATCAATACAAACGAGAAATTATCAGACACTCACAAAAGCACATAGAATCATATGCACGTGAAAAACAGTCTAGCTAGGTAGAGCTCAAATGTGTACCAAGTTTAGAACAAAAACAATAGACTATTGGGGACTCACCTGCCTTAAGAGTACACGGACCTCCTCCTTCTCTAGATAAGAAATTCCTGAAGTGAAGAAATTTAAAAATAAGAGCTCCACAAAAAAAAAAAAAATTCAACTCAAGAACTGGATTGCACCGACACACACAAAGACAACTCAATGACTCACAATAAGGATCAAATAGACCACGGGCAACTAAGAAGCTAAATCCATGAAAAAGTTAGAAAAATGGCATGTTTGGTCAAACAACCATACTAATGAGAGACCTTTTTGGGACATCAAAAATCAAAATTATGTGATGTACTTGGCTCCTTGATTTCCAAATCAACTGAAGAGATCATCTCACTAAGAATCCAAGTCACATGGACGGAATCTTGTCACTACCATAATACTAAAACCATAAAAGATAGATGACAAACCAGGATTAAGTTGCAGAAATTTACATAAAATTCAATCAAGAAACATGTTGATTATCGCCAGTTGCTGTGAGAGAGACCATTTTACAGTGGTCAGAACTCAGAAGAAAGTAGGACTTCTCCATGAGTATATATAGAGGAGAAAAGTTCCTAAAAGGAAAATAGAATAGGGGTGATTTCATAAAAAAATTCAAATTTCTTTCTCTGTTTTATATTTGGTCCTCTGCTCCAAAAGAATTGATATTATGTGGCTGATCCTTCACATAAGCGACAGCATTCACATTAAGTGTCTATTGAAGCAGGCCCATAAAAGAGGTCAGGTTATACAGAAACGTAACTCTAGATTACACAGAAAATCACACACCTAACGCAACCTCAAAGCTGCACATGGAAGACTTGCCACAATACATTTACATCAGTCATTCTCTAGCAATGGATCTCCAAAGGCTTGCTCAACAAGCAAGTTCGGAAGTAGTTATTTAAATAAGCATAAAATACTTGTTATTTCTTGTGACCTACCACAAATACTAATTTCTGGTAGTGATAATTATTATTTCTTGTAATTTTTGTATTAGACATATAACATTTTCAACTACAATAAGTAATTTAAGCAAAAGTTAAATTAGACCTTGCTTTGGCTACAGATACGCACGTTTGACCATCGAAACTGAACTACCTATTAGCCTTCATGGCACATTTTACTCACATGAAGGACTATAAATGTCATATTCTACAAGCAAAAGGTCTCGAGCAATGCAGGAACCAAGCTTCTCTCTCCTACTCAACTTTCTCTCTCTCCCTCTGTCCTAAAATAAAGTATCTTCTTATTCAAGTTTTCCCTTTGTGCCCATAGCACCTCCCAGCCCCAATATCGTCATGCCTACCTAGCTTCAGCCTCCACTGCCTTAAGTTTCTCTCTCCTCCCCCGACCCCATACCAGTACCCCACTCCTTTATGACGCGATCACACGATAATGGCAAAATCAGTGCCAAAACAAATCAAGAAATAAGGGTAATTAGATCAGCGCTAAAATTCAAAGTTTTACAAACAATTTCCCTAAGTAACAACATACATCAATACAGACCTACAGCACAACATATACAGGAAACATCCCCAGATTCAAACCATATCCTGGAAACAGAGGCCACAATAGAAATGAATACCGTGACAAGTTCAATACCACAATAGCGTGGATCAGCAAGAAGACCAACAAATGAGATATAGTCATTCGGCACTCTTGGACGTCCTTCCTGTTCTTCAATCAAGGAATATGCAATCTGCAGACACACAGATATTTATGTCAACCTATATAGAAGATCTAGGAGCTACCATGCTAGCACAAGTGTTAATGCAATGACTAGCAAATAACCCTATATATATATATA
>CAAKMY010046278.1:5167-23950 GCA_901111285.1 Corrigiola litoralis | reverse complement strand
AAATCAAAAAAATAAATAAAAAATACCAACACTCATATTTTTTTGTACTCTACAAATAGAGACCAAATTTTATATATTATTATTAATTTCAAGTTTTATTAAAAAATAAAAGATACAAAGAGAATGTTGATGGGGTATATTATAAAGTAGGAGAGAGAGAAAAGGGGCAAAGTGGATGGGAGAGTCACCAATGAAGTGGAAAAAAAATACTAGAGTGTCAAGGAGATGTGTCAACTAAAAATATTATAAAAAATTGATAACACTCAATTTTAAGGGTCACCAATAAACTTGGTCTCAATATACCGAGTTAAGCATTGAAAAGGGTATTAAAGTTTGCCCTTTGTTCACCATAAGGTATTGAAGTCCAAAATGTTCATGCTTGGGTACTACCGTTTACTTTTGCTGCTAAAGTTAACGGCAAGCCACATTCTTTCCTTTTTTTTTTTTTTTTATTTTATAGAAATCTTGGTTTCTTTATTTCAAAAAAAAAAAAAAAAACTTGGTTCTCTGTATTCACAATTGCTTGCATATATACATCTTCTTCCCCACCTGGCCACCTACATACAGAGCCTAAATCCACCCTTGTTGTTGCTGCCACCATTATCATTAATACAACCACCACTCCCTCCTTCCCAACTCATATATTTTGCTCCCAACATCATAGTTTAAACTCAACATCCATGTATTTTCTTCACTCTCCCACTACTTAAAACCCCAAGTCGTATCCATGGCCACATCCCACCCCCCTACAATCCCATCTCCGGCCCATCTCTCGCACCACCACCTTAAGCCATGTGTGTAAAAGTAACGACCTTAAGCCATGTGTGTATAAAATTGATGATCCAAGCGATAAATACTATCAGGGTTTTCAATCAATATATTTGCCAAAGTACAAGTCTTTCTAAACATGGTTGTTAGAGGATTTATCAAAGTATACGTGGTTGTTAGATGATTTGCATATGAGAAAGAGTTACATAATGGTTTTGGTGGCTATGGGTTATAGGTATGAGGTCGGAGTGTTCGAGAGGATTGGCATGGAGGTGAAGTTGTAGTGTTGAGTGTGCGTTATGGAAGAGGTGAAAGGGGAGATGGAGATGGAGCCATGGAGAGAGGAATGGTTGTTTTGGACTTTGGAGGCTGGCCACTGGTACAGTGCTAGCATGAGGAGAAAAGGGAGAGGATATAAAAAAGAATTCCATTAATTTCACATGAAAAGTCAGTAAAATGGGTAACTATTAAACTTAACAGAAAAAGTGACTTGAGTACTTTAAGGTGAACAATTTAGACTTCAGTACCTTAATATGAACAAAGTGCCAAGTTGAATACCTAATTCAATGGTTATCTCCAATATACCGCGAGAAGAGAAGGTGTAGAAAGTGAAGTGAAAAAGCAAGCAAGCAAGCAGGGCGGTTCAAAATTCGAAAATTGGAAAGAAAGAAGAAACAAAAAAGCTTGCTTTCCCTCTCCCCGACTCCCGTAAAACATGGGTAGCACAACTCAACTTAACCCAACCATGGTTAAGTCAAGCGTAACCCCCAGTAGCTGTCACGTTCACGCCCCCCTGTAACAAAAAAAATAAACAAAAAAAATAAAAATAAAAAAGGGCAGTAGTAGTTTCCAATATAAGAAAGCAGTAGAACCCCCACAGGTCTCGCACAATCGCAAACCTCTCTTTTTTTTTCTCTGTCTCTCTCTCTCCTCTCACCAGCTTTCCATATTTTTCAAAACAAGGCGTCTTCATAAACGCCTTCGTTTTCTTCCCTTTTTCTTATATATTTTTTTGCAGATCTACAATTTAATCAGCAAAGATGAGAGAGTGCATCTCAATCCACATTGGACAGGCCGGTATCCAGGTCGGAAATGCCTGCTGGGAGCTCTACTGCCTCGAACACGGCATTCAGGTCTATTACCATTTTCCATTATTTATCACGTCATTTCTTTTTTTTTTTGCTGATTCTGTTATGTTTATTACGTCATTTCTATTTCTGTCTTGTTGTATTCATCTTCTTTTTAACCAGATCTGGATGTTGAGCTTGTAAGATAAGGAATCCTTGTTTTTCATTTCTATTTTTTGTTTATTTATTGTGTTCATGTTGTTTTTACCTGATCGTTGTTGCTTGTTGTCAAATTGTGGATGTTGAGCTTGTTGGATTTTAAATCGTTGTTATTTTGTGGAAATGATCAAAGATATGTAATCGGAATGAACGGCAATGTGTAGATCTATGGTACTATGGCTCAGATCTGATGTCATGTTATTTGATTTCAAAATGTAGGACTTCATTCGTCGTTTTCATGTGTATTTCTCGTGTTTTTGATGATTTGACTCGTGTCGTACTTAGATCTGTTGGTTATATGTTATGTTTATGTTTATACATGTCAGGTTTTGACTTTTGGATTAATATTGACATTTGTTCGAGATTGTGTGCGAGTGTGCTAGATGTGATGGATCTACTTGAATCCAGTTCAAATGTTTGATCGAAGTTAATAAATTACGATTTCATTGATGTAGTCGTTCGTATCATGATTCAATGTCGTAAGATAATGTACCTGATTTCAGCTGTTTGATACGATACTTATAGCTTATTGAATTTGGTAGAAATGAGCATCATTTTCATATTTGAAACGCTGATAAGCCGGATTTGATTAGCCATTGAGAAATGAAGTCTTAAATAACTTTTTTATATAAATCAACTAATTTGAGTTTGGTTTGAATTCTGTATGGTGGATGTTCAACAACATCTGTTGATGACTTGAACAACCAAGTTATCACGAATTTGTGACAAATTTGAAGCCTAAAATGTTAGGGTGTTTGGCCAACAAATCAACAATTCTATTGTATGACTATGTTTATTGGTACCATTGGGGTTTTTCGCAATGTTGCCAATGAATTTCGTCTTAGAATGACAATTTTGTTGATTTGTTGCGCAAAATAAATTGTGAGTTTAGGTTATCATGACACTAGGTGGTGAAGAGGCAAGACGAGCATTACCTATTTGACCAACAAATAAACAATTCCATTTTTAGAGTAGGTTTATTGGTGACCTTGGGTGCTAAGGTCACCAATAAAAATGCTCTTATGATGGAGATTTCGCGGATATGTTGGCCAAATAAGATGCTGAAACGTATTTAT
Organism: Corrigiola litoralis; assembly: GCA_901111285.1. Lineage (NCBI taxonomy): Eukaryota > Viridiplantae > Streptophyta > Magnoliopsida > Caryophyllales > Caryophyllaceae > Corrigiola > Corrigiola litoralis. Next base: position 20,820 of record CAAKMY010046278.1, on the reverse strand, counting down.
TTGAAGGATACAGTTTTCGGCATTACTCGTGGTTTCACTTGAATGTCTTTGTATGAGTCCTAGTTTTATAGTAATATGAAGTGGTTCAATGGATGAAGTTTCACATATGATTTTGAAGCATTTTTTTCCTTTTCTCGGATTTTGATTTGGCTGTTGTTGGTTGTCTGTAGAATAGAAGTTTTCTGCCCATCCGTCTGTATTGAATGTTTATAAAATGTTCACTGATGGTTTTGGTCGGTATTTGAAGCTTATATTCTGCGCAATCATATAGCAAGTGTGCTGAACACGTATGTGAATTATGTAATCTTTTGTACATGGATCGAAGTACTTGTTATTAATGGCAGTTAATGCTTGATTTAGTAGTTTGATGTTTGATGTTATTGATTTGTGAGCTTCACTTTTGATTTTGTTCCTAATTTCTTTGTGATGTTGCTTTGACAGGCTGATGGCCAGATGCCAAGTGACGCAACTGTAGGAGGTGGAGATGATGCCTTCAACACCTTCTTCAGTGAAACTGGTGCTGGAAAGCACGTCCCTCGTGCTGTGTTTGTGGATCTTGAGCCCACTGTCATTGATGAAGTGAGGACTGGAACATACCGCCAGCTATTTCACCCAGAGCAGTTGATCAGCGGCAAGGAAGATGCCGCCAACAACTTCGCCCGTGGTCACTACACCAGTGAGTACCGTTGGTGTATTGTGGAGGTCTGTTATTGATGTTAGCTTTTATTGTATGGTGTACTGATGATGTTTACTGCAATGCAGTTGGTAAGGAGATTGTTGATCTCTGCTTGGACCGTATCCGCAAGCTTGCTGACAACTGCACTGGTCTCCAAGGGTTCCTTGTGTTCAATGCTGTTGGTGGTGGTACCGGATCTGGTCTCGGATCCCTCCTGTTGGAGCGTCTATCTGTTGATTATGGAAAGAAGTCCAAGTTGGGTTTCACCATCTACCCATCTCCCCAGATCTCGACCTCTGTTGTTGAGCCCTACAACAGTGTCCTTTCAACCCACTCCTTGTTGGAGCACACTGATGTTGCTGTCTTGCTCGACAATGAAGCTATCTACGACATCTGCAGGCGTTCACTTGACATTGAACGTCCCACATACACCAACCTTAACCGTCTGATTTCTCAGGTTTGTGTTGCTGCTTACCTTTCTACTGATGATTTATGAACTAATCCGTATATGATATTAGAGCAATGTTCTTAATATGTCGCTTTTCTGTATGCGCAGGTTATCTCATCCCTGACTGCTTCCCTGAGGTTCGATGGTGCCCTGAATGTGGATGTCAACGAGTTCCAGACCAATCTTGTCCCATACCCCAGGATCCACTTTATGCTTTCCTCATATGCCCCAGTCATCTCTGCCGAGAAGGCTTACCACGAGCAGCTCTCTGTTGCAGAGATCACCACCAGCGCATTTGAGCCCTCTTCCATGATGGCCAAGTGTGACCCACGTCACGGCAAGTACATGGCTTGTTGTCTGATGTACCGTGGTGATGTGGTGCCCAAGGATGTCAATGCTGCTGTTGCCACCATCAAGACCAAGCGCACCATCCAGTTTGTCGACTGGTGCCCTACTGGTTTCAAGTGCGGTATCAACTACCAGCCCCCAAGTGTTGTTCCTGGTGGTGACCTTGCTAAGGTCCAGAGAGCTGTCTGCATGATCTCCAACTCCACCAGCGTTGCTGAGGTGTTCTCCAGGATTGACCACAAGTTTGACCTCATGTATGCCAAGAGGGCCTTCGTCCACTGGTACGTGGGTGAGGGTATGGAGGAAGGAGAGTTCTCTGAGGCCCGTGAGGACTTGGCTGCTCTGGAGAAGGACTATGAAGAGGTCGGTGCTGAGGGTCCCGAGGATGATGAGGGTGATGAGTACGATGACTAAGTGTATCTGCGTTGGTCAGATAATGTTTAGTACTGGCTGTATGTCCTTGTTGTTTCTATTTGTTAAAGTGCATCGTGCTGTTGGGTTGTGCACCTGATCTGATTGAGACTAGTATCTTGTGTTCCATGGATAATTTCTGGTTATGAAATGGTATGAATTTGGTTAATTGGTAGTACCCAGCTGCTATCCTTTTTTGATTCGTTGTGTTTTATCATGTGATCCACGTCCATCTCCCACACATACTCAGTGTTGTAAATTGCTGAATGGTGTGTGCGAATGTCAGATTCATTGCAGCGGTAGATTTTCGGCATATGAATTGTTTGTGGCTTTTCTATTCATTGTTCTGGTGGTTATTTAATAGAGAAATGAGTATCAATCAGTAGAAACCTGTATGACTTAACCTGTATTAGCAGCACGGCAGTGGATATCAAACATTCGATGTTCAAGGAATATAGAACCACTGGTTCTTCAATTTTTAGAATCCTTTACAAATTATATGCACGTGGAAAAGTGGATGTGAGTATGTTAGATGGCATCGAATTGAGTGTTGAGTGTACAAGATTAGTGGACAAGCCTTAGAAAATTGTGATTTTTGTTCTATTTAAGTTTGATATCTTTGGCTGAGCATGTCATGCAGTCATGCTAACAAAGAGGGGGTGGTCTTCCACGCAATTGGTCGCTCCTTCATATGGCCTTGGCCTTCTTGTGTAACGCCCTTTGCCATGTTCAACTTATTCTTAGTGCTTTGTTTGAAATCAAAATCTATGTACTTCTACTACCACAATATTTAGGAATACACTTTCATCCATCTTGGAAATTGTAGCCAAGTCGAAGTGTTTGTACATCAAAACTTGAAAAAGAAAAGGTTGAAGTGCTTGAAAACAAATAATTCACCTCTATATTGAATACTAGTAGAGTAGTTAAAAATTTGTGTTTTATTGTTTGCTTTTATGTGACATCAACTTATAATACTTGACAAAATCACATTTAATGGTGTTTGATTATCTATTGAGGTATGTAGAATGATAAAATGACACACATGACAAGATATGTTACACCAATTTGGGGCATTAATCTCTATTTGCTGCATATATAGAATTATTCCAATAACTTAAGTGGCGATATGGATCCCATATTAGGTGTGGTTTGGAGAGGTTCTAATCTTCAAGAAATACTCAATTGTTTCACATACCCCGTAAAAGTGAGAGACAATATATGGGTGCAATTTTCGATTCTTCTTGTACAAAGCAAAAATATTAGTAATAGATCACTAAATTACCATGAGAAAAATATTTTGAGATAGCGAAGGAAACGAAATACTCCTAGTTCGAGTAGGTGTAACAGACAGAGTACATTAGTACAATTGCACCAAAAACAAGGATAATAGTTAAAATGGTAGGCAAGTGTAGTGTAGGGAGTGACAAGTGAGAAGAACTACCACATTATATTCTTTGCTGTTACACAAACATTCATCTCTCCATACTTCATTTTTCTATCTGTGGAGTTGTAAAGACTAAGACTATAAAAAAGAAAGATGAAGAAGAAGAACAAGGATCACAAGCTTGCATCTTTCACTTCTGGTCAAGAAAATGAAACCAATGACCCCTCTGTAAGTTTTTTTTATTTCGCATTATTATTAGAGTGATTTTTGTGCTATAAAATTTTGATATATGTTGTTGGATGAATGTGTTCATCTATTAGACTACATGCATGCGTTATCAATGGAGTTAGGGGTATTATGTTGACAGATGTTTTGTTGTAACATCAGTTTTATGTGTATTCTTAAATCTTGCTCTATGTATGACACTGTGGTCTATGGATGTATTCTATCAGAAATGTAGTGTGAATACTTAGGAGTTAGGCCTTGTTTCTTTAAGTGAAACCCGCTGAACTAAACTGGAAGGAACTGGATTGAGGAATAACAGTGTAAGTGGGTTTGTGCCTGGTAGAGTGCTAGTTGAATGTTAAGCATGATGATGAACTAGGCACAGAAGATGAAAGTGCCAACACCATGCTTGTTGTTAAACTTAGTGGGAAGGCACTTAGAATTGATAGCCCTTCGAATGACAATGCACCTACTAAAATCATTAAATCACCCAAGTTTGTGTTTTGAAATTTTGCTGTTTCTTGTTGCATGAATGGGTTAATTGGAACTTCTGCATGTATCTTCAATGACAAAAAAAAAAAAAAAGTTAGCATATTGTGTTCAGAGATGCTAGCTTGGTGTACCAGTGTACCACCATCAGATGTTCATGTAGTTTGATCTTGCTATGAAATGTAGTACTTGTGCTGATAATCTCATTTGTATATGAATTTTGAAAACTTGATTCTGTTCAATAAATAGCAGTCTGAGGTTGTTAATTGATTTTCCGGCTGGTTGCGAAATGCTAAAACCTGATGATCAGGAACTAGGCAGGGAAGATGAAAGGAGTCAAAACCAAGTTGGTGTAGAAGTTAATGGGAAAAAACCCAGAGTTGGCCTTGGTAGCCCTTCAAATGATAATGTATCTCCTAAAGGTCACCCAAATCCACCAAATCTTCAGTGGTGTAGTACCCCTCGAGCTGCTAATGACCAACACCAGCCTCAATTGGTTGCTGCTGCTTCTGTCAATCTTCCTGGTGCAGGGCCATGCCGGCCCCAAGCCCCGTTGAATACTGGTTTCCATCAACTTCAACATTTCCAGCTACCACCTCATTTCGTTGCACCGAACGCGCCGGCTATCTGGCCGCCTCCAAGGCCAGGTTTCCAGCCAATTGCTCAGATTGGAACGACTGATAATAGCTGGCAAGCTTCTATGGGGAGTGGACTGGTTACTGCATCAGGAAGCCTAAGCCAACTTCCTACTGTGTGCTATCAGTTAGGTAGCCCTTACCCTGTTTATTCAGGTAAATTCAGGAACCAGCTATTCTTTCTGTACTTGTGATGACTTTCTCCAAATTATCAAATATATTGAGGGTTGGGTTTGTTTACTTGCTACAAGTTTTGCATGCTTTTGATGCAATGATGTTTTTTTCTCATATTCCCTTTGACCTAAATAATAAAGTGTTGGTGGAATGAAGAGATGAAGTTACATGAGAACGCCTCGATTTCACAATTTCAAATAGTAGTTTCCTGTCTATGATTAACAAGAAAGGGCTAAGAACCGAAAAGTGCACATTCCTCTCTGGTCTATCCCTGGGTGTTTATGCAATCTTATCTTATCTACACACTTTGTGGCAATCTAATAAGATGTACTTCGTATTTATTTCTTATATAACTACTTGTCTATGATGATGTGCTGTATATATGTCATGAAACTTCTTGTGCATGGTATATATCTGCAGCTGGACCTTGGGACCCCTCGTCTTGGTGTGGTCAAGTGCAGCAAGCTCCCCCTCCTTATCTCTATCCATTCCCTGGTGCATGTAACTTTTTCCCGACAGCAGTACAGCAGCCAACAACAAACTGCTCAGCTGCTTCATTACACTTACCTCAGAAAGGAATCATCCGGCCATCTGCAGAAATGTCCCAGAAGCATCAACTTCTGTGGGAATCCCAGGTCTGATAGCAATTGATATCTACTGTCACAATCTGTTTCATGCAGTCTTAAATTAGCTATGATTTGTTTGATCAGGATATCATTGAACTAACTTCCAATGTGTGGTATATTCAGTCAGCAGAAAATGTTCAGCTATGGGCTGTGATTAATGGCTTGCAATCAGAGCTTGCTGATTTTAGAAGTCGCCTCGCAAAGCTCGAGACTGATGCTAAATGTCCGCAGCCATCAGCGGAGCAATTTGCAACTCCTGACATAGGGTCTGGTTTGGTTGGGCAGGCAACAAAGAGAGGAAGGCGTAGAAAGCCTGTTCCTTCTGTTGATGCATTGCCGTCTACTCTTGATAATCCTCGTCCACGAGGTAGAAGACCTGCTACATATAAAGGTCCTCCTGAAATTAAGGAAATCAATTTTCAGAAGGATAGCATAAACAAACCAGAAAATGCGGGGATGCTATCTCCTTCCGTTATCGCTCAACACGGAGGCGGTGGAAAATTTACAAGCTCAGGTGATCCTACTGATGTCAATTCAGCACTCCCTAATATAATGCAGATCCAAGCAGCTGGAGTGGGTCTTATTTCCACCTCAGAGAAGAAGATTTCTTATGATGAGTCGAAGGAAAAGCGCAATGGAGTTACTATAAAATTGTTCCCAGCTGCTTGTGTAGGAACAAAGACAAACAATTATGGATTGCCATTAAGTATCCCCTCTAGAAATGGTACAGAGGTTATGTGCGGTAACTCTCAGGGCTTTCACAGTCAGGGTGATGGATCAGGTCAAGGAAATGGGGGTCTTTTACCGTGGAATATGGTAAATGAGGATGAAATTGCTTCTGAAGACTTGGATGAAGAAACTACAGAATCTGACAAACAAGATGAGGAGATGGAGAATGTTGATAGCATGTGTGCTGAAGGTGTTCATAAAGCCAAGAATGAGGATGAGCATTGCGCAAATTTGCAAGAAACCGGAGACCCTCCAGGCTTTCCCAGCTGGTGATTGTCACTTCAGAAGATGGCAAGCCGTTGCAAATCTTAACTTCTAGAATCCAACCTACTTTCAATGGACCTTGCAACAGGTTTACTCTTAGTACAGAGCTAATTTCCTGCTATCTTTAGCTTATTTTCATGTCGGCATGCAGCTGGAATAGGCTAAAAGTTTTGTAGAAAAGCAGGAAAAAATATGGAAGTAGGAAGCTAGTATTACATTTCCGTTGTGTTCTGCTGGTTGCACTCTGCATGCAGGTGAAATCTGTGCATTGTTTGGTATAAAATCAGAGCCTTTTTAATCAGAGACTTGAAAAGTGCAAATCAAAATGCTAATGATAGTCCATCGGTGTATATTGATTTCTCAATCATCTTGCATTGCCAGTTGATTTTCCTGCTACAATGACCTTATGTGGATACATGCTAAATTGCATATTTACTTTAGAGCTTTGTTAATCCTTCATCCTTACCCGTGCCCTTTGGATATGATCCTTGAAAATAAACTAAAGACTATAGAATGTCTGTCATATTTGTGTCGGATACTTTTAATGTGTCCAATGATTAGGCGTAACCATCACCTTGGCTTGCGAGTTTAGGTTTTTGGTTGAGTTGATTTTCTAACACAACACTTCTTTCCTGTGCAATGACAGGAAGTTATGCTGTTTTGCCTTTCCTGTGCAATTGTTTTCATCTAAGAAATTCTTTATACTCTAGTGATTTACAGGTTTATGCTTCCATTCTCATATCTAAACTGCAATAGGTTGGCCACACCAAACTAGTCATCTTTGTCAAGTGAGTCTGCTGAGATCATAATCATACGGTCCAAAAGTCCATGGTCTAGAAGCATACAAAGTTGCTACAATTCCAACTAAAAAGTACGTCTGCTTTAGCTTAGGTTCTACTTTGGTGCCTCAACAATTGTGGGGTGTTTTTGGCATTTAGTAAATGTCTCAAAGATGATCGATTAGATTAATACGCATTTTTTTCAGCACAAATCTGTCATGATTGATTAACGTCGTTAATTTATTAATAAGAAACTTGTTCTGCCAACCTAAAGAACAACATGATCCTTGTAATTGCCTGCCCTCAAGTATCCAATGTTGTTAATAGTTGATGTAACACACACGCAGTTCTAATTGAGTTGCATTGATGTTAAGTCTACATTTTTTTGTTCCCTTAGTCTAGGATTAGGTAGGTTGTTTAAAGTACGACAAGGAATAAGAATCAAATAGACCCATCAATCTCTTTTATTTTTTCTTATTATGTGTTTAACTTTGTAGACTTCCAAAATTTTGATCTTAATTTCACATTATTTCTGTCTTCATCATTTGTTCAATATCTCACCGGAATACCAATTAAGGCTTGATTTAGCTTATTTTTATATAACAACACTTTTAGATTACCAATGTTGATTATAGCCTGTAGGTCCATAACTGATAGCCCAAAGATTCAACTAGTTTGCTTTGAACAAATTCATCATAGGGCTCAATCTCCATCCTTATTAAGGATGTCACTCATGGATGTGGTTTGTTAACTTTTTATTTTTTATGTCTTGTAAAAATAACATTGAAAAAGACTAATTAATCTAGTTTACTCATTCAAACATAAGATTTCACCACCTATAGATCTACCTCAATTTGAGCAAATCCACACCATTTTAAACGGAGGACAAATAACAGCAACACTAGCCAACTAGCCATGCTATACTTTCTCAGTTTCTCCACCATATACCTCTTCTACCATACCTCAGTTGCTTAAACTTTTGGAGACATCAAAAACAATTAATGTCCTCTACTATAAGAAACAAAAATCTCAACAAATTCTTCCTGAAATTCATGATTTCTTCAATCACTTACCATATCAGTTCAGATTTCCTTCCCCATTTCCTACATTTATTTAATTCCTTTTCATTTTGCCAGCAAATATCCATACAGGTATAGATAAACATATATATTACCAATTTTAACCCAGTACACCATAATTGAACAAACCTAAATTAGCTATAAATAAATAAGCCTCTCCTTTTCTTTTCCCACATTTTCTTAACCAAAAAATCACAGAAAACACCCATAAATTTCTTTTACTCACTTATCGGTACAATTTTATACAAGAAAAATGACGAAAAATACATATAATAATACTCTAGAAACATGACTGCATGGTATATATATTCTGATTTTAAGTTTTTAACCCAGCACACCACAGTTAAACAAACCTAAAATTAACTATAAACCCCTTTTTTCTCTCTTATCACATTTTCTTAACCCCAAAGAAAAAAAAAAAATCCTCAAATATTATTGTCTCCCTTCAATGGCGACAACAAAACAAAACTACCATCCAAGGAAAGTAATATTCTCATTTACATCGTACGCAAAAGAAGTCACCGCATCCTTAAAATCCTCAAACGTCCACGTCAGCACGGGTCTAACAACCGCCGAGATCACCGCCGTGGAAACCGCCGCATGCTTCACTTTCCCGCCGGACCTCCGCTCCATCCTCGCCGACGGCCTCCCTGTGGGCCCCGGCTTCCCCAACTGGCGCTCCTCCTCGCCCCACCAGCTTCGCCTGCTCACCTCGCTCCCGATACTTTCGCTTGCGAAGGAAGTTTCTAGAAACAACTTCTGGGCCCCGCAGTGGGGCCCACGTCCAAACAGCAACGAGGGGGCGGTGGCATTGGCTAGGAAGTGGCTAGGTGGGGCCCCGATATTGGTTCCGGTGTTTAGGCATTGTTATGTCCCGTGTGAGCCGAAGATGGCGGGAAATCCGGTTTTTTACGTGCATGGGGGAGAGGTGAGGCTGCTGAGTGCTGACGTGGAGGGGTTTTATAAGGGGACGGAGTTTGGACGTAGGGATTGGGTGTTACGTGGAGCGCGAGTGGTGGGGGATGTGAGGAGGGTGGAGTTTTGGAGCGAGGTGGCGGAGAGTGGGAACACGCGCGGGAGGTGGTGGTGGGGAAGGGAGGTAGGGGGGTGTTTGGAGGAGGTGGTGGGGAGGTTGAGGGAGGGTGGGTGGGGTGAGGAGGATGTGAGGGAGATGTTGATGGTTGACGGTGGTGGGGACGCGTGCTTGGCGGGGAGTAGGCGCGTGGGGGGTAGGGAGGAGGTGGCTAGGCATGTGAGGAGTTTGTCTCGTGAGTTGCTTAGGAGTGGGTGGAGTGTTGATGATGTGGTTTATTCGTTAGGTCATTGCAATGGTGGTGGTGGTGATCGAGGTAGTGGAGGAGGAGTGGAGGTTGAGCGTAACAATGGAGGCGTAGAAGGGGAGGGGTGGGTGGATTTTAATTGTCATTCGTCTCAACAAGATTCACTTGTCTTGAGTCGATGATGATGTAGATAGGTTTCGAACCCAAATGCTCGACATAGTAGATATCATCTCTCAATTATGAATCAGATTAGCTAGCTAACATCCTATACCATAACAATGATGATATGGCTTATTTATTGGATGGTGTTGATGATTACGGCCTTAATTATGGGGTCGAGACTGGAAGAGGAGGAGGAGGGGAGGTTGAAAATAATGATGGGGTTCGCGGAAAGGGATCGTTGGGTGGAGTTTCGTTGGCTCATTGCCATTCGTCCCAACAAAGTTAGCTCGTCTTAAGTTGATGAGGTGATATAGATAGGTGACATCTCGACGAATCAATTTAGCTAGGTGACATCTCGAAGAATCAATGATGGTTTGTCCAATGTCATAAACTATAGTTTTCGGTCTATGGTTACTTTGTTAGTTTATTGGATCGTATGATCAACCAATCACACAGTTTTGTACAGATTCAAGGTTATGGTAGTTTATGAAAATGTTCTTGTGGACAGCGTTTACTTATTTTGATAAGAGTTCTTTGCTTGTAGATACAAGTAGCTTTGTTGGAACGGTTGCATCACAAGATATACAAAGATATAAGTTTTGATTCATGCATTTCGTATAGAATGGACTACTATGTTTGTAATTGTTTGTATTCATTGGCAGTCGTCATTCAATACCAATACAGTTTCGATTTTTACGATCTTGACAGTGAGCGTGTGCCATCACGTATGGGTAGTGCTCAACTAAATTTTGCTTAGAATGCACGCGTATTCCTTCTGTACAAGTGATTATTACTCGTAGTATCCATACTTTTTTACATTATAATGTAGACTGTGGATTTGCGAGAAGTATGAAAGTGAACGTTCTATAAATCTATGTCGGCTCACTAATTTCAAAGGTAATTTTCTTGATGATGATGAACTAACGAAATACTAATCAAATAGTAGCTCAATCATTTGAAGTAATTGTTCATGTTTGGCATTCTTTTATCTTGATCTGATTTCAATTGTATAAAATATAAAATCCTGTTTTATACTTGTGTTTCTAAACTTACATGGTTGACTGATGGAATACAATAGTGGGATAGACAACATTGGCCATCATAAAACTATGATCAATTCATAATGCCAAATTACTTTTATACCAACTTCTCAACTCAAATGGCCTTGAATTTTTTTTTTAAACGATAAATAAATAGATTTTATTCACCCATCAAGGGCATAAATTACAAGTTATTCTAGATACAAACATTTCATCATATAGACAATTAACTACGTTCACTTATACACAGTTAATTTTGATGAGCACCAAGTTATAGGTCATGATGGAAGTTGCTAAATTAAAATTGGAGCAATCTAAACTTAAAATGATCTTGACGTGATTGATCGATAGCTACAACGAAAATGACCCGACAATGTAACATAAAAGTAATAAAGAGCTGGGAAAGTTAACCCAACCAAACAGACCCGCATCCAAGATTCAACTTGATAGAACTCGAGAATATTGCAACCTGACCTAACCCATACCAACTCTTTACCAAATTTCAATACAACCTGAAACCAACGTTAACTGCCCCCGAATGCCCCAAAATCGAGTCAATTCAAAACATCGCCTAAATCGACTCGACCCGTACAAACATCAAACTCAAAATTCTTGTTTGTATAATTGGATTTGCGCACAAATGATTAGAAAAGACCGTCTACTTTCATTATAAAAGTAGACCAACTCTTTACTATGTAATTTTCTTAAGCTATCTACGAGCCCAATTTAGTTGTAGATTTAAATGCCTTTATTGAGGAAACATTACTAGGTCTACTTATATAATAAAAAGTAAATGGTCTCTTACAAAACTAGCTGATTTATTTGTATGTAAATATGTACTACGTAATGGATAAAGGAGTGGGTTTGGGTAGGAAAAGGTAATCCCCAATCCAAAGTAGTTAGCCCAATAGCAGGGAAGCAGAAAATAGTCGTGTAAGCTGGTAATCTGGTTGGTTCTCAATCTCATTTCCCTCAATTCAATTCATTACTCCATTCTCAAAAGAAAAATGGCGATGACAATGACGAAACTCAGATCTAGCCTTCAATCCGCCCTCCGCAACGGACGGTCCTCCGATCTCATCAAACGCTCCTTCTCTTCCTCCTCCCACCATGACGAAGCTTGTAATCATTTTCTCTTTTTGTTTTTCAATTAGTTAATTAATTAATTAGGGTTTGTTTGTTATTTATTTATTTGTATTATTTGAATTAACAGATGAGGCAAAGGAGGCGTCGAAATGGGAGAAGATAACCTACCTCGGAATCGTCTCGTGCACTGCTTTGGCCGTCTGGAACTTGTCCAAGGGTCACCATCACTTTGATGAGCCCCCTGTCAGTCTTTTTTATCATCTTCTGTTGAGATTCATTTTGGTTGCATTAGTTTCAGTTGGTGCCCCAGTGAAAGTCTTGTATGAGACCGTCTTATTTTAATAGTCGCTTTTTGGGTTAAGGTGGTCGCTTTTATTTTAATGTTATTGAAAAGAGACTGCTTTAGCTCATTTTTAACTAGTCGCTTTTCGGGTTAAGGTGGTCGCTTTTATTATAATGTTAATGAAAAGAGACTGCTTTAGCTCGTTTTTAGACTAGGTCTGATTGGAAGTTCAAATTAGACTCCTTATTGAATTTGGGTTGATGCGAAAGATTGTGTGTAGTGTTATAATAAAAGAGATCATATGTAGCATATAATCAGGATTGTATGCTTATTTCGTTTGCATTAGTTTCAGTTGGTGCCAGTGTTGAATGAGGACCGTCTTATTTTAATTAGTCGCTTCTTGGGTTGAGGTGGTCATTTTTTGTTGTGATGTTGATGAAAATAGACCCGCTTTAGCTCATGTTGAGACTAGGTCTGATTTTAAGTTCAAATTACACCCCCTTATTAATTTGTATTTGTGTTCTTGCGAAAGTTCATGAGTAGTGTTTTCTTTTCATGGTCGAGATTAGTGGTTCTAAATTACTAACATTGTTATGCATGCTTTGTGTTTGTCGGTAGATATTGCAAGAGAAGAACTAACTCAAATGGTTAGAGCTCTCTTACCCCAATTATGAGATTGGGGGTTTGATACTTATGAGCGACTTTGTGCTCACATTTCAGGCCAAAAAAAAAAAAGTACAAAATTGCTTGGTGGGGACGTGGAGGGGGTTCATATTCTAGTCTTTTAACCAACTTATTATAGGAGTTCAATGGGGCGAGTAAAATAGACTTTGTATTAGTTGTCGTGGGATGTTGAATTTTTTTTGTTATACATTTGTTCAAGTTGATCTCTCATAGTGCATGCGTTTCGTATTGGGCAGAAATACACAATTGTTCTGCTTGTGTTTGTTATGATGCTTGCTCATACTTGTACTCTTGCTCTTTTTTAAATAGCATAATTGGGTCTCATATTATTTTGTGATTGTGTTTGCAGCCATACGCACACCTGCACATCCGTAACAAGGAGTTCCCATGGGGTATGTTTCACCTTCTCTATTTTGTTTTGATTGATTCAACGGTAGTCTTTGCTATGTGGATTCTCATCATTACTCTGAAGTCCTTATCACATGCGCTCCAGTATGCATTTGTCAATTTTTGCTTACTTGCCCGAGGACTGTTTCTTCCTCTTTTACGGATAAGACTCCTTGTTGTATGTTATACAAAGATGTGGAGATTTAACTCTAGTGACCTTGATTATATTGTTTTAGGCCCAAGTTAGACAATTAAACACTCTATGGGTTGCTCTTCAACCAGCTATTAGTTTTTCGAGGGTGCAAGTTGATGCATGTGTCTTTAATTGAAACATATCTCATCTAGTGTCGTTATGATACCCATTATGCATGTATCTGTATCCCTTTGATCTATGTATGCTTGTTTCCTTTGGTAATGATTTGTCCTGTCATGAACAATTTCCTGGATTTATTTGCTTGTAATCAGCTACTTGGGTCTATTAAAGAAGAGAGATTTTCATGGTCCAAAATTTTGTTGATCTAGCTTTAAACCAGGTTGTCTTTCTTCTGTTTTTTTTTTTTATTTTTTAATTTATTTTGTGTGGCTTAGGAATCCTTTAACCATAGAAAGGGAAACATTCGTACTGGTTTATATGGCGCTTTAAATGTCTGACTATAGCCTGTGTTGGCCACCCTCTTGTAGTGAAGTGCTGTTCTTAACCCTGTGTGTAAATTAAATGTATCAGAGTATAAGTGTTTGTTTGGTTGCATGTGGGAATCCACAATTCCCATATATTTCTATTTTTAATGAATTACAAATTCATGGGAAGTGGCCAAAATTGTTTGGTTGCAATGTGGGAATTAAATTCCATAGGACTTGCCAATCACCAAGGGGGGGCTATGTAAGCCAATTCCTCCATTTTGTAGGAATTGGAAATTCCCATGAATTCTTAAATCCCATGATTTTGGTCAACCAAACAACTCCAACTTTTTTAATTCATGGGAATTGTGAATTCCCATGATTTTATTTGGCAACCAAACAACCACTAAGTTGATTTTTCTCAGTGGAGTAATTGTCTCAATGGTCCTTGAGGTGTCTTCTGCTGTTAAGCGCTTCAGTTGCAGAATCTCCTGGAAATTGTATCTAGCATTGCCTGAGCCACTCATCCATCCATTTCCTGTAAACTTTTCAGAGGAAGGAGATCGCTCATTATGAGCCATTAATATGGCATCAGCTTGCCGGTTTTACTATTTGTGGGCAGGAGCCTATTGTTGTTACTTTCAAATAGACCTAAAATTCCAAAAAGACTCAATAACAAAGGGCCAAACTAGAGTACTCATAGCTTTAGAGTATAAAAAAATCTCTCGTAATGAAGTACTGTCATGTTTTCACGGAGTAAGGGGTAGGTGGGAGTAATTATATCTGTGGTAATCACAAAAAATTGCCTCTTCCTTAATGCTAGGGAAAATTACTCTATATATATTAATCAGTTTCTGATCATATGTAGCGTCATGCATAAGCAAATTTTTTTCAATTTCCGTCTCAAAAACTAAAGGAAAACCCTCTTTTGCTCACAAACAGGAGTGTGACTTAGTTGTGTGATTTCTAGTCCTTGCATTGCCTGTGTCGAGTTAAAATCGTATTGAACTGATTCTTTAGCGTCTTCTGGAACTCAATACTTCCTTCTTTGGTGGGGCAAAGCAGTTGTTTCAGCATCGTTTATGGTGTGATTATGATTATTTTCCTGCAATACTTTGCGAATTTGGCTTCTGACTCATTTCTGTGCTTTTCAGGTCCTGATGGGCTTTTCGAGGTTAAAGACAAGGAGCACCACTAATCAGTTTTGAGATGCTGCTCTTCTTTTATAAATTTTTCATTGGATCAGCCCTATCTTTGAACTTTTCAACTTCAATGTTTGGCTAATACTTTAGCTTTTTACCTGCTTTGTGAAAGAATGTATAAACTGCTTGTGGCAGGATATTTCTTCTCTGTATGGTTTTCTTTATGAACGTACGGAGTAGTACTCTACGAAATAAATTGTAGTTGACAAATTGATAAATTTTCAGCTTTATCATTCCTCTCTTTTATGGGTCAGTTTGAGCCAGTACATTTGGTGACCAAACCGTGTTGTCTATGTTTTACAGTTCTATCTTACCCATTGTGCTATCAGAGCTGGCAATAGTGGCTTATTGTCTTCCTGTTTTGGTAGGCAACCATGCAAAATGTGTTTTTTAATAGCAAATCATTACACCTCTGCTAAATATCAAGATAACAAATGCAAGAGTAACTAGATTGATGCTGGTAGAAACTGTCCTGATCATGTTAGTCTTATTAAGCTTTTGGCATAGTTGTCACGTGGAATCCGAAAAGGACATAAATTGGTTCGAGTGTTAATAGCAAAAGACTTGAAGGGAAATGATTTTTACACTCCTTTGATTGATTTTTACACTCCCTATGTGAGAGGAATTAAATATTGCACAAAAAT
>CAAKMY010046265.1:0-11206 GCA_901111285.1 Corrigiola litoralis | reverse complement strand
ATATATATATATATATATATATATATATTATTGCCGCTATGGCTATTCCCTCCTCGTACTCACATACCTTGAATTCTCACGTAGTGTGGACAAATCTATATCTATATCTATCAGAAAAAGACTAGAAAGGGGGGTAGGGGGAGAAGGCTGTACTAGTAATACATGTATGTTTTAGATTGTTTCTGTTAAGTAGAACAATGTTAAATTAGTTTTTTTTTTTCTTTATCTTGGTCATTGAAATCGTGTGTTCCTTTATCACATACAGAATTTCGTTACCGAAACGGGCTGTGGAGGAGATGCACAAGGATCAGGTTCTTGTATATACGGACTTGTGGGGCATAAGGAACTATGAGTCTATGAGTACATATCACTTTGTGCTGATACCCTTCCATGTTTGAAATGGCGGACACCCTGCAATGTATGCAGATTTAATGCGTGCGATTAGAGACCAGTTTGAGCACCTCCTTGGTGACACTATTGTGGTGAGTACTTTTGCGACATCCTTCTGCCTTTTCATAGTTATGATCCTTAAATTAGTTGCGATATAACTCTTTGTGCCTGGTCCTAGTGTGTGCTTAGCTTTTATCTTATAGTAGGTATTTGTCTCTTGGGCTATCGGCCTGCTGAATAAGTTTGTGGGATAAACTTAGTTGCTAGCTCAAATCTTCTTGTTTCGCTATCTAGAGGTATAAACGACTGACAAACCTCTGCTTTTTCAGGAAATACAAGTCAGAATGGGTCCACAGCAAGAGAGCATTGTTGCCCTTCGTACCCAGAGCAAGATGGCATCTGGAAGTTCCCTGGTCTTCGAGCCTTTCAATGCTTTGATAAGGTATTTTTTTTTGTTTGACCCTACAATTGATTCTTGACTGAGATGGTTTTTGGGTTTTGCTTGGATAAATGGTTTTTCGGATTTATTACAATTATGTATTTGTTGGGCTGACATCTAGATGTTATCTGAAAATTTATGTTGTATTGGTTGGTTGGAATTTGTGTATGAGACTTGAAAATGCTTGGGTCGATATATCATTGAAAATTGAGATAGTTGTTTAGCTGACAAGTTAAGGATTGATGAACTCTAAGTATATGCAGTTGTTTACTTTATCTGTTATTAACTTTTTTTTAATTTGAGATGTATATTTAACTAATCATTGTTTGTTAAATAACATTCCAATGTTTTTTATATAGTTGGTGTAGAAATGATATTCATATTAAAACCATGTCTCTTCTGCAATGCTGATTTCTCCTCCACTCCCACACCTCAGCCCCACCATAGCTGCTATACTGTGTAGGAATGTGGAAAGCTTAGAATTGTACCGAATTAACAATTATAAAATTTTAGCATATAACAATCCTTCTAGCTTCATATCCGAAGTCAGTCACAAATAGGCCATTTTACAATCAGTATTAAAGTAGCTGATTATGAAATGCAAGTCAAAATATTGGATGTGCCTTTGCATAAATGAGAAACTTGGAAGGCAAGTAGTCTACAGTCTCAGAAATTCTTGAGCGAGTATCATCTCAGCAAGTGTTGGATACTTGGGTTTTAGATATAGAGGTATTGGATCGCTTACTGGGATATGGGGTAATAGTTACTTAAGGCGACTATCTGAAGTCTTGAGGTTCAGAATTCACACCCTTATGTAAAAAAAATTTATACATGTGCAACACAGGAGGCTTAATATTCCTACTGACAATTGCTTCCTTTGTTTAGTTAGCTGGTATAAGATCTGATTCGAATGTCTCAAGCTTTAATTATCATGGTGTATCTCTTACATTAAACACAAATATGTATAGATATATTGATATATTTGTGTATATATATAACTAGTGTATATAAGTGTTCTTTCGATTTTGTAGGTTGATAATGAGGAGCGGAGAATGATCCATTGGGTTTGGTCGAATTAATGGTGCCACATAGATCTTTAGTCTTCTTAGCTTGTTTGCGTAGAGAGTGCACAATTATGAAACTTTACGTAGATTTGATCTTGTATCATTAGTCCAAGTGTTGAAATTTGTAAAAATAAATTCTTCGTTTTATGTATAATTTTTTTATAATAAATTATTTTATAATATCGGTGCAATGAATTATTGTCATTGGGATTACTTTGTTATCATGAATGTTGATAATAACAATAATAATTATAATAACGGCTGTTATTATAATTATTATTGTTATTGATTTTTTTTTTTATTATAGAGCGTTGCATTTGGGTATATATTCGTTGCATTAGGCCAACCGTTACCTTTGGTGTATCGTTGCATCTGATCACCTAAGGCAACACTTACTAGGACCTATTGCAACGCTTATCAATAACCGTTACATTAGGTCCTTATTAGCGTTGCATTAGACCTAATGCAATGCGAGCAACGGAAACGGTCAAAGGCGTTACATTAGCTCTAATGCAACGCGTTTAAGGCCCTAATGAAACGATTTTGGGCGTTGCAAATAGTCCGATATGTTGTAGTGTGAATTCCTAGTCTGATTAGGAGTAGGAAGACTTTGATCCCACGTCTCTTAAGTTACCCCAACAAACCCTAGTAATAATCCTATATATACATGCATGCCCTAATCACAAACTCACATACAAACAACGTTAAAAAAAAAAAGTAGCGAAGAACTTAGTCATGGCAAGAAGCGAAGAAATCCTTCCGCTATGGTGCAGCTACGGCGGCATCATAGCCCTCCGGGAACCCGAGAAGTCCCTCTTCTACGACGGCGGTTTTCACCGCCTCGTCAGCGTCCCCCGTGAGGCGGCCGCAACATACTCCTCCCTGTCAGCCCACCTCTCGAAAGAACTCTACGGAAACCGCCCTTTCGAGCTCAAGTACAAGCTCCCTAGCGACGACCTAGACACCCTTGTCTCGATCTTCAACGACGAGGATGTAGAATATATGATGGAGGAGTATAATCCGCTCAACCCGAGACTTATCCGGTTCTTCCTGTTCCCGGGTGGGGTGATCACGCAACAACCCAAGACGGAGGAGTTGTTGGTGGGTAGTACCGGGGTCGCGTCGGGTAATTCTGGTGTTGGGTTAGATGATACTACTATCAGGGTTACTCGTCACTTGCTTTCTCTTGACCCTTATATGAACAAGCAGATTGATGAGTTTTTACGTAATACCAAGGTTCAGCAGCCTTCTGTTACTTCCTGTAACAGGTATATTACTTGACTAACTTTTAAATTGGATCGTTTATTGTTTTGTTGTCGAGTAAACAACTTTTAATTTGTTTGAGCATTAATATTAAATATTGACTGATCAATTTGGTTTAATTTGACGTACAGTGATTATGGGATTGAGAGCTGCAACACTTCCACCAACAATTCAGTATCGTCTTGGTTGACGGATGATGTTGTACATGTTATAGAGGAGACAGAGAAGGGGAGTTCGGGTGTTGGGTTAGATGTTACTACCAAGGTTACTCGTATGTCGCCTTCTCTTGTCTCTTTAATCAATAAGTACATTGATGAGTTTAGCAAGGATCCTTCGCCTTCAGATAACTCCTGTCACGGGTACATTACTTAACCAACTTTTAAATTCGATTGTTTATATTTATATGTTTAATTTGTCTATTGTTAAGTTGTCAGTAGACGTAAAAGATCAATGTAGTAGCGTACGTACTTTTATTATTTGAACATTAATTATTGGCTGATCAATTTGGTTTAATTTGACGTACAGTGATGAGAGTTGCAGCAATGCCACTTATAAGTGTCCTTCAACATCATCTTGGTTGAAGAATGCTGCTCTTAAGGATCATCCGTCGATTGTGATGGAGGAGAGAGAGAAGGTGATCAGTTCGGGTGAGGAGTATTCGCCTTCGCCTTCCTTGATGGATGCGGTTATGGACTGTCCGCCGTGGTCGGGTTCGGAGGAGGTTACATTGGACTTCGGGGTGGGGTCGGGTTCCGGTACTGCGGACTCGATTTCGAGTGGTGGGAGTTCGATTAGGCTGCCGAATTATGCTGCCATGAGAGATGGTGATTACAGTTTTCAGCAGCATGATATCAAGGTTCCTTTGGCTTCGGTTGTTTCCTATGAAAGGTATAATAAATTTAATTACTTTTGTTAATTGGATTATTTATTTGTTTATTAATTAGTTTAAAACGGATTAGCGAGAGTGTGAGTTTAATAATATGCATGTTTGCCTTCTGTTATGTTAGAAGATGTACGTCCTGTATAGATGTAATGTATATTTTTGGTACGAACGGTAAATTGAATATGCATGTCATGCATGAATTAATTTGCTTTAAATTGTTTAATTTGACAGTGACCATAGCAGCGTTAGCGGTATTACTATTAACGAGCAGAATATTGAATATCAAGATGCGAAGCTGGTAGATACTGGTCAATGCACAGATAGTCCTCATCAAAATGATAGGTTAAAACCCGAAGAGAAACTCAAGTTATGGTGCAGCTATGGCGGGCGCATAACCTACGATGCAGTCCGCAAAGACCTCTCCTACGTCGACGGTGAATCCCGCTTTGTCAACGTCCCCCGCAAGACCACCGAGACATACTCCTCCCTGTCAGCCCACCTGTCTAAAGGAGTCTATGACAACCGACCCTTTGTGCTTAAGTGCAAGTTCCCTAGCTACGAGCTTGGCACACTCGTCTCCATCTACACCGACGAGGATGTTAAGAATGTGATGGAGGAATACGATTCGCTCCGTGCTTCCGGCGACGACCCAAGTCGTATTCGCTTCTTTCTCTTCCCGGCCCCTACCCGAGACGGAGTCGATGTTCATGATCATATGATCAAGGTTGCTTAGCTTTGCATGGCTACTTATGTTGATTACTTTGGACGACATGTATATATAATAGAGTACTTTTTTGCACTTTTTGTAATTGGATTGTTTATTTGATAATTGATATGCTTGTCTTCTGTCATGCTTTCTATTAGACATTGAAGATGTTGAACAAATTTGTTTGAGAATGGCATGATATAATTTGGTTTGATTAAATGGTTTGCTTCGACAGTGTCTCAGTGAGAGTAGTAGTAGTGGCGATTGCAATATTGTTTTGAATTTGACGGTAATTTTGAGTTGCCTCTCGTATCTAACACAGTCAGAATTATGGATGTGATATTGTTAAGCGTTTAAAAATCACCCCTTATTCCATGAATCGTGATATCTTGTTTCACCATTCTTGAATCGATATTTTCATTTCTGAAGGTGTATCACAGCCTACTAACCACAAAGGCTCCATTCACCCCCATCATTTGCTGCTATTTTCAGAACTACGAAGGTTCATTTTCTTTCTTGGTAGCGTGAATGATACTTTTTTCTATCTGGTCTAATTTAAGCCTAGAATTCAGAAAGGTGATACAGAGTAAGACCAAAATAAACATCTTAAGAGTACACATGACAACCAACGTCCTCAAATATAAGAATAAGGCCTGTGAATCCACCCTAGAATTGGTTGCAAAGTCTGATTCGAAAACCTCAAGCATCATAAGTTAATGCCGGCTTACGCCTAGGCCGTAGACTCGTTGAATGGAGCAATTTCTCAAATACTTGCCAAGATACAACAGCTACATTGCACAACTTTGAAATGATATATGTTTCCATAGATTCGTCCAGCTTCACAGATTGTAGCTATTCTTCAACGAGACAGCAAATATTACAAACTTTTTCAGGTGCTAACTAATAACAATTTTACACAATCCCTTCTCCCTAGCTACACTCGAAATATGATACAAGCACAACATCGCCTAAATAATCTCAAGGTCTTACATACAAGTACAAACGTGGCACCTTTTGTCCAATATGTGCACAACTTCATGCCATTATTCAGGCAGCTCCAGCAAATCCAAAAGTTTACGCCAAATTGTCAAGCAAGTCATTGACACAACTTCTTCATGTTAATGCTTTTGCAAGCACGAAATCAAGTTCACATCTATTTTGTCAAAGTTAAAATGTAAACTTGCTTAGTCCAGATGATCAATAAGGCAAGACAGGGTAAAGAACCATGCATTTATAGGCTGTTTATGCGCTATACCATTGTAATACTCACTTCCCTCGCCTAATACGTCTCCCAAACTTTAGGGCACCCAAAAACTGCGGAAAATATCAGCACATATTTCACATACCACAGTCACTCAAAAGATAACTGGAGGTTCCAAATGGACAATAGTGACTAACTATACCATTAACAAAAAAACCAACGATAAGATGAAAACACATGGAACTGCTCTTCCTCAAATATTAGAGTAATGTATACCCTCAGAAGAGGAGGGCAACCTATATCATTGTTACATGATGAGCATCCAACTATATTAAGTCTAACATGCCAACATTCAGCAAGGAAGAGGGTGGGATTTTCATGATCAATCCATTTTGACATTGGTTTTCACAGATATAATGGTCTGGATTTTCATGCAATGAGAAAAATGCAGAGCTTTTTTATGTTAAGTTTCATTATATATTTTTCTTATGTTAAGAGCCATAGACTTGCTTGAAAATTTAGAGTCAATTTTTGAAAGGAGTCAAGCTTAAGGATGTACTGTGACAGAACACTAACCTCCATCAGCCTGTAGGATCAACACTGAGTTCAGTTATGTCAAATGTCATGAACTCTCGCACTATCTACATGAGATGTACCGTTACTCCGTATGCAGATCTCCAACTTGAGGCCGGCACCAGTGCGATAGAAGTAACTAGGGACCAGAACATAATCCATAGATGGAGGATCACTCAATTGTCCTGTAGTACAATGTGTAAAAGATTGAAATTTGAGAGAGCTACCACCTCCACGTAGTACAAGATCATAAGCAAATCCACCCTTTGACAAATTGGGATCAATGCACCTAATTGCTACAGTGTTTCCATGGCTTAGGATAAACAGAACACCATCTCTCTCTTCTTGAAGAACATAAAAATTCTCATCCGTCCCAACAGAAACAGAGAAAATGGAGTTGTAACGGAAGCGAGTCACAAGACCTGAATGCTCTTCACACAAGTGACGTGAAAGCTTCTTGGGCGAGCCCCGAAAGAGGCAGTTAGGGAAAGGGCATAAACATGGTGCACATATGCAATTATCCTCGTGCTCGTGTTTCTTAGAGTAACTAACAGTTTCTCTGCAACCGTACCTTTTGTAACAGCATGATACTCTGATAGATTCAACAACCTTCTCGATAGCTCGACAACGGTTGTTGCCAATTTTTCCACTGCAGGAGGGACATTTGTTACCAAGATTGCTGCAGCAGGAGGAGCATGCTACATGCCCATTGTCACACTACAATAATTGCAAGAAAAGTGTCAGTATAGTGAACATGTCATATATCACAAGTAAAATACTTAAGGTTGCAAATATTATATCAGAGAAAAATCCTCAATACTATCGCTCCTACAACAAAAGGGGACACTAAACTTGATTGCCCCATTGAGATATAAGCTAAGCAGGCACAAAGCATAGGCGGGTAACTCTGATTTAACTAGCATATCAGCTATTCAAATATTTTTTTTTTTCAAGACCTACTTTAAGTGTTACTATTACTTTTGAAAAGAACACACCCAATAAACCATCTCCATTTATGGAGTTAGATAAGTATCTGTCATGCATACTGAAAGACACAGGGGAAGGTCTGAGCAACAAACATATCCTATATTGGTCACTAAAGAACCACCAAAAGTAAACTAGGGCACAGGGTCAATCCCACATCCAAGTAATGACTGATCTAAACATAGTGTGACATTCCACATTAGCTCTTATTTATTCCTTCATTTGGTCCAGAAAAGAAAACAGGGGATCATCATCCCAGGTAATAAAGATCCTTTACTATATCACTATTCATTAACCAAAAAAACTTTTCTTTTTTTTTTTTTGTCTGAAATGAGCACACAAAGTCGCAGATAAGAATCGAAACCCCAACCTCATGATTGGGGTAAGATAGCTCCAACCACTTGAGCTTGTTTTTTTCTTATTAACCAAAAAAACTTAATGGTGGATTTAGTGAGATAGCACTGCAATTGGACCCTTGGTCGTACATTAGATAAAAGGCTCATGTCCACTGAGCTAAAACCTAGCAAATACTGAAATTTAGTTCAGCTCATCTGTTTTACTAGGTTATTGCACTATTAGCTGCGATTTTTTAAAAAAAGAGGATGAAGGAAAATGTGAGACAAAGGGAATTTAGTTCAACAAATTTCTAGTTTTACACATAAGGATTATTTTGTATGGTAAAGAGTATTACGCACCAAGATTGTATCCTTGCACTCCTTGTTGTGAGGGCACAACATTCAATATGGTCTCTCACAAGGAGTGCAAGAGTACATCCTAAGAGCGCTACTAATGCTTGCCTTAATTACATATGGATCTTCTTCGAATACCACTTTTAAAATTCATTTATTAATAACTAAACCACATTTTCGACAGTTTTCCGCAAGGTCTTATGGCTTTGGGGGAACTTGATTTAATTTAACATGCCCCTTCCCCGCTTTTCCCTCAAAAAAAAAAAAAAATAAACCACATTTTCGAACAGTTTCCTTAATTGACCACATTAGCAACCTGAATTACACTTTGCCCTTCTCTGTGAGTGTAAGGCAAACTTATTGAAATTCTAATTCTTAACGACCAACTACGCACACCAACAAGGATAAAGGAAGGGGAAGTACAAAACTCGTGTTCAAGAAGCCACTTCAAGCTATTCTAATCTTTTCTTTTATTTTTAATTAGATCAGACCCAAAAACCATCTTCAAATAGGATGTAAGATGTGACTAATATGAAACTGAAAGGCCAAAAGGGAAGGTCTGAGCAATAAACATATACTATATTAAACCAAAGGTCCTACAAAATTCAAACAGGTTATGTTAAAAAATCTATTTAAGAAAAGGACCGGGCAACCTGGTCATTTCCACTTCCAAATCCGATCTAATCACAAATCATATCTTCAAAAATATGATTCCAGAGTGACATTCTACATTCGCTCATATCTATACATTCATTTGGTCAAAGAAAACAAAGGGGATCATCATTCCAAGTAAAAAACTTCCTCTAATGATTCATTAATTAGAGAACATATGACAATGATCAGAAAGCTTTGCAATGAAGCAGACAACTTTATAAATGATAAGAAGCTGGTCACTGCTCTCTGAGATTTCAAGTGTAAAACTGTAAATATAACCATAACAATCCTTTACATTTTGATATTAAAACCATAGCTTTTCATCTTCACCCTTCCGAATGAGATCAAGCAACACAACAATTTCAAACATCAGTACCCAATGAAAATGAAAGAGACAACCGCTTCCATCCACCCCGAAAAATCAAAAAAAAAAAAATCAATCTTGCTCCCTCCACTATCTTCCAGACAGAAGTATTTTGAAAAAAAAAAAACATTCTTTTCTACTCCTTTAGAACTGCGACTTACTATGCCAATGAAAATACATGTACCATACATGCACTATATCCTCATTTTAGATACACGGGAACAAGCAAGCAAAGGAATAAATAACCACATCATCATCGCATTAAAAGGACTACCCTTAACCTCTGCACATAACCACATATACCAAAAGAGACCCCTTCGAAATCCTCCTTTTTAAGAAAAAAAATTAAAACTTGGCCATCAAAGAATCAAGTTCATCACTTCTTCCTAATTCAAATATTTCCATAAATCTTCCTTCTTTCAACCACACTAGATAAACCTCCAAATCACCCACAATCCCTTTTTTCTTTTCTCATGAAGATGTCATATTCATAAGCAAGCAACAATCTTCTTCAAAGATGCATGGAACCTGACATAGGCGAATACGAATACTCAAAACACTATCTTTTACTCCAATAAAGACGCCAAAACTATGAGCAAGCAACAACCTTTATCAAACATAAATAAAAATTATGAGAAGACCAACTCAACGAAACGCTCAAGCTCATGGTTGAGGCCCCCTGACATGAAGCCTATTTAGCATCCAGCGCGTTGCTGAACACGGAGTGTAAGCCCTCCACACCTTGTCCTACAAGCAAGGGGGTCTCCCACGATTCAAACTCAATACCTTTCAGTCATCAAGCCAGCCTCGGATACCATGTGAGAAGACCAACTCAACCAAAAGCCTAACGTAATGGTTGAGGCCTCATCAATTCAGATATTTCTAATAAAAGAAATCTCCAAGATGGGCATATACACCATCTATCTTCTCAAACTAAAATGTCATACTTGTATGCAAGAAACCATCTTTTAAAAATCTTTTTTTTTTTTGTGGTTACACTGGAGCAGTTAATACTTTAGGGGAGTGGAAAGGAGGTTCGAACCTAAGACAACCCTCAGGCAGGTTGAACACTCAATCATTGGACGGACCTTGCTCCTCAAAAAACAATCTTCTATATCAAACATACATGAAACAACTTACCAAAATAAAATAAAATAAAAACATACATGAAACAAAAGCTAGAAATAACCAACAAAAGTATATATTTCCTTCCAAATAAATGCCACAATTAACAAATGCCACAATCAACAAATGCCACAACTACAAGAATAGAACTAGCTCGAGTGGTCAGAGCCCTCTTACCCCAACCATAAGGTCGGGGGTTCAATTCTTATCAGCGACTTTGCACGCACAATTCATACCAAAAAATAACAAACCCCACAATTACAAGCATACATCAAACTTCATCAAACACATACAACAAAAACCAACAAACAGAAAACCTCAACCAAATCTAAAAAAGACCAACAAAAGTACCTGAAAGACAGGAATAGTCAAAGGCTCAAAGCAAATGGCACAATCCAAGACATCAGGGTCAGACAAAATGACAGACATGGGCCCACCAGAATTGTCGGTTTGTCCAGTTGCATCACTTTCATCATCACCAACAACAACATCATCATTAACAAGATCACATGATCTTCTTTGTTGTTGGTCATTAAAGGGATCATAAGAGTTGGACTCAGCAGTTGAAGGAGGATGATGGGATGTTCTTCTTCTCTTTGGGCTACGTATGCAAAAGTCTTCTTCTTCGTTATCTTCTTCTTCTTCGTTGTCTCTCCATATGGAAAATTTCGCCATTTTGGTCTTTACCTCTCTTACTTTTGTGTCAATATAGATAAACTGCCACTTTTGTAACTTTTGTTTGGTTTGATCATGTCAGGAAATAGTAAGTTGGTGAGGTGGCATTTATTATCCAACGGATCATTTGTATGATAAGCAATTAAGCATGAATCATACTTACTA
The DNA here is from genome assembly GCA_901111285.1 of Corrigiola litoralis. NCBI lineage: Eukaryota > Viridiplantae > Streptophyta > Magnoliopsida > Caryophyllales > Caryophyllaceae > Corrigiola > Corrigiola litoralis. Next base: position 31 of record CAAKMY010046265.1, on the reverse strand, counting down.
ATATAAAATACATATATTTAAATATTCATTA
>CAAKMY010046261.1:0-13360 GCA_901111285.1 Corrigiola litoralis | reverse complement strand
TTGGTGGGAGCCTTCCTGGACACATATAATGAAGAAGTGAACAAGAAAATTTGGAAAAAGAAGACAAGGCATTGAACAAACCATCGGTTTTGTGCATTACTCACATGCTCGAATCGAGCGATAAACACACCGTAAATCTATCAAGAAGAAAGAATGACATTTCCATATGCTCCAATTATGCTCCAATATACCCTAGGTGCATGCTAGGTCACTTTAGATATTTTTTCCGGAAAACCAAAAATCGACCCAAAAAGCCGGTTTTTGTGGACTATTATGCACGAAAAAACCTCGTTTCGGCCCCGAAATTGAATCGGACAAAAATTGGTGGGAGCCTTCCTGGACACATATAATGAAGAAGTGAACAAGAAAATTGGGAAAAATAAGCCTAGGCATTGCGCAAACCATCGATTTTGTGCATTACTCACATGCTCGAATCGTGCGATAAACACACCGTAAATCTATCAAGAAGAATGAATGAGAGTTCTGTATGCTCCAATTATTCTCCAATATACCCTGGGTGCATGCTAGGACACTTTCGAGAATTTTTCCAGAAAACAAAAAATTGACACAAAAAGCCGGTTTTTGTATACTATTATCCACGAAAAAATTCACGAAAAAACCTAATTTCGGCCCCTAAATGAAATCGGACAAAAAATGGCGGGAGGCATTCTAGACACTTATAAAAAGAAATGAAGAAGAAAATCCGGAAAAAGAAGCCTAGGCATTGTCCAAACTATCGGTTTTGTCCATTACTCATATGCCCGAATCGAGCGATAAACACAACGCAAATCTATCAAGAAGAAGGAATCACATTGCCATATGCTCCAATTATACTATAATATACCCTATGTGCATGCTAGGTCACTTTCGGGAGTTGTTCTGGAAAACCAAAAATCGAACCAAAAGGCCGGTTTTTGTGGACTATTATGCACAAAAAAACCTCGTTTCGGCCCCGAAATTGAATCGGGCAAAAATTGGCGGGAGGCTTCCTAGACACATATAATGAAGAAGTGAAAAGAAAATTGGGAAAAATAAGCCTAGGCATTGCCCAAACCATCGGTTTTGTGCATTATTCACTTGATTGAATCAAGCGATAAACACACCGTAAATCTATCATGAAGAAGGAATGACATTGATATATGCTCCAATTATGCTCCAATATACCCTAGGTGCATGTTAGGTCACTTTCAAGAATTTTTCCGGAAAACCAACAATCGACCCAAAAAGCCGGTTTTGTGGACTATTATCCATGAAAAAACCTCATTTCCGCACCTAAATGGAATCGGACGAAAATTTGCGGGAGGCATCCTAGACACATATAATAAAGAAGTGAACAAGAAAATTGGAAAAAAGAAGTCTAGGCATTGCCCAAGCCATCGGTATTGTACATGACTCACATGCTCGAATCGAGCGATAAACACACCGTATATCTATCATGAAGACGGAATGACATTGCCATATGCTCCGATATATCCTAGTTGCATGCTAGGTCACTTTCGGGAATTTTTCCGGAAAACAAAAAATCGACCCAAAAAGCCGGTTTTATGGACTATTATCCACGAAATAACCTCGTTTCTGCCCCTAAACGAAATCGGACAAAAATTGGCGGGAGACATCCTAGATACATATAATAAATAAATGAAGAAGAAAATTCAGAAGAAGAAGCCTAGGCATTGCCCAAACCATCGGTTTTGTCCATTACTCACATGATCGAATCGAGCGATAAACACACCGCAAATCTATCAAGAAGAAGGAATGACATTGCCATATGCTCTAATTATGCTCCAATATACCCTGGGTGCATGCTAGGTCACTTTCGGGAATTTTTACGGAAAATCTAAAATCGACCCAAAAAGCCGGTTTTTGTAAACTATTATCCACGAAAAAAAAACTCGTTTTGGCCCCTAAATGGAATCGGATGAAAATTGGCGCGAGGCATCCTAGACACATATAATAAAGAAATGAACAAGAAATTTGGGCAAAAGAAGCCTAGGCATTGCCCAAACCATCGGTTTTATGCATAATATGAGTAGTATAATGTGGACTCCTTTTAAGAACTTTTCTTATGGATTTTACACTATGATAATAAGTTTGCAATTGACTAAAGTTGATTTTTAAATTTGTTAGTTGATGAGTTAATATGATGTGATATGAGACATAAGTTCTTCTATTGCTAGAGCTCTTTTCACATACAACACCTCAATTTTTACCAACTAAAATATGGTACGATAAATTATTGATTTGTTTGATTGAAAAATGATTCAATAAATGGGTCTTCCTCGTTCCACCCAAATCTCCCACAACTTAAAATATCAAAAAAAAATGTCAGTCTGGACCTATCTGCTACCATTTTTGTCTGATCAATGTTTTTACGGCGTATAAAATTGTGATGTACAAATGTGCATCAACATGCTAATTAATTATTGGTACTTCTAGCTTAGTAGCTTGGGTAGTGTAAGAACGTGCTAGGCAGCTCATATCTTGCTTGCACTTCATCTAGGCAAGATCCAAGGCACATTAATGATCAAATAAATAGTTAATCATCACCTTAACTATAAGCTTTCATACCGAAGAAAACGCCACATATGTGAAAGTTTGATGGACCAAAGAATGTGAGAGGGTGATAACCGGCCATGGAAATATATAAAAATGTTTTTGAGTTAATTATGAGCCATAACTGATGCGATCAACATTTTTTCGCGCTTTGCCTACATAGCTGGTAAAGATAATACGGAGTATGAAAGAAATCGAGCCGCTGAAGAAACTATGTTATGGTGCAAATTATGTCCCGCTGCTTTGAATTTTGCCTAATCATTTAGCATCTGAGAAACAACCTCGTAAGCTTCTTCACGATATGATCACAAAAATGCATGACCACCAAATTACAGTCAACCAAACACAAGTTTCCCTACTCCTTGGACCACATTACTATGAAAAACTTCATTAGTATGACAGACTAAAAGTAAAGTAATCACTATATATACTAAGCTAGTTATGTATGTCTAGACTGTCTAGTAGTGGTGACTATTCTATATGGCAATCTGTTGAACGCAATGGTCCTCCTTAATTATAGAATGATCAACCCCAAATGAGTTAAAGTTAGACCCGATATATATTGTCACTAGAGTACTAGACTACCATACTCTACATACACACCATATCAAATTTTGACTTTGGAAATGGACATCTAACAAATACGAAGTATTTGGAATTTTCGCATGTTTGTTCAACTAGTACTAGTTGTTAATAAGATTTCTTTGCGTGCGTGAATGAAATTACGTCGTTATGATGCACTGAAAATAGATGGAAAACGCTGAAACGCTAAGATATAGGAGTACATGTTGTTTTTGCTTTCGCACAGATTCACGGCTTCAAAACTTCAAATAAAATTTAATGAATTTATCGTGATATATTTTGTTATTTGTTCACACCAAGAAAGCCGCAAATGCAGAGAGATGCCGATAACCAAATTCTAAATAGAGTAATCAAGCTCATGGAATGATGTGTAGTGGGAGACTGCGAGAGCATTGGACTAGTCAATTAAAGAAGCTATGTATTTTCTAAACTTGGCATTGTTTAATTATATGCACTCGTCAACTCAAGTAGTGATATACCAATATGTGAGCTTTGAATCCAAGTGACTTTGATCATGTGCTTAATCACAATAATCATTACTCTATATATAAATATTACTTTTGAAATGATTAACAAAATATGAATTTTACGGTCTATCCATTTTTAAAATTTTGAGTGATATTTTATTTCATCTTGTACGGCATGAGAAAGGAACGTAGAAACATAAAGTCAATTTCGTCTTGTTTTCAATATAAGTGATTACTTATAAGCTTTTTCTGCATGTAGATAAATTAGTAGCCATAATAGAGTTTATAATCTTGTGTAGTTGAATTTGTTATTTGCTAAAATTGTAAAATTCGAAGTGTCATGTCATATCATCAATTTGTTCATATGTTACACTTTACCGAATTAATTTTGATCTAAAAATGAGTACACATTGGTTACTCGGAACAACTAAAAAATGAATCCAAATTGTCATTTAGGAACAAATTAAAGAGGGTATATAGACATTCTTATACGTAAATGTCCTCTCCCTCACTAAATAAGCAATAATGCCTCGGAAAAAGAATCACAGGAAAGCTTAATATTAATTTTGCAACATGGTTCGATAATCTAGCAACCTTTTCCTCATTTTGTATGGTCATTTTAGAGGTGGGAATGGATACACATATGATGCCATGATGGGTCCGATCCCCCACTTGCAGTGTTAGGAGCGGTACTCTTAAAAAAACCTGATGGTGGTGGTCAATTCAATGAGGTTAATAAGTCATCGATCCAGAAACAAGCATAAAAGAATAAGAATGGGGAAAATGTGGGTCATGACATTAGTTGTAGACCTTTTTTGTTTCATCCTTTTCCTCTTTAAACTCTTCTTCTTTTGCCTTCGAACTTGGACTGACGTGAATGTTGATCTAGCTTAGCATCAAACGAAAACGATTGATGGCGTCGTGCAACAAAAATTCCACAACTAAATTGTAAGAATGAGATGTTTATAAAGCAAGACAACCAACCACCTTAGACCTTTACATCTGTTATACATATAACTCTGTTGAGATTTTGAATTTTATTTGTACACCAAAATATCCCTACTTCAATTCGGATATAATAGTCCCGGCCAGTTATTAGAAAAAGGAAATGATAACCAAGGAATTGTTCAATGTTAAATCAAGTAGTTTGTTGTCATTTGTAATCGCTTGTTAGCCGAAATTCGAATTATCATTCGAACAAATGATAATAATCTTTGCCGGCTAGTTTCTTAATTTGTATAATTGGCGACTGACATTAGAGTAGTGGTTGATAAAATCATAAGAAGGCAGGATCAGGCTTTTTCTTTTGGCTTTTTCTTTTGGCTTTTTCTTTTCCTTCTTAATTGTCTTATATTAATAGATGAGTGCCTCAAGTATATTAGTCATAAACTTAATCGCCAGGGGAGTGGTCGAGTGGATGTTGCACTTACTTGTTCAATGTCTGCAGGAGCCAATTGTGACCGCAACAACCACCCCCTCCCCGAAGTTATCCGCCACTGGTTATGTTTTCTATTTAATTTCCTAATGATAAGGGGTGTCAACCAAGCCTTAACTATGGTTTGGGCAAAGAGGAAACGAAATATGTTATTCGAAATGATGGCTCAATAAGAGAGTGAGTATCAAATGCAAAAAGACCAGAGGCAAAAGACACTTTTTCATCCTCACCGTGGGACAGGAGAGTGAATATAATGGTTTTCAAGTCTCAACTAGATAGTAAGGGTATTGTCTTTTTCTTACTTTATGATTGACAACACGATAGAACCCCCTCCATTTCTTAAAGAAAGATGATTTGAGTTGGAAACCTGAAAGTACAAGTTGTTGAAAAATTCTTCAGTTTCTTTTGGCTCAGGTGCTACACAGATACTGTGATAGTTTGTCCAAATGTTTCGAGGCACCCTGCCCTCAACCTAACGATATGTAAGCTATAGCTACCAGAGGTCGTAAAAGTTTGCATGTAGCACAAAAAAAAATAAAAATGTAAACACCTATCTACTATACTCCAATTAGCTTATCTGCTGTTGTCTTACTATTCTGAGCTGTAATGAAATTAGTCTAGTACAGTAGTACCAGACTGAGAGAGGTATCCAGTACTCACATAATTAGCTCGAAGGGGACGACTATGTGCGCCAACACAAGATGAAACTATTTTGCTGTTGTAGTAATATATAATAGAATTTTGAGGATAAGGATTAGTTGTCATGTAGATAGAACTTCTTTACCCCGATTATGATGTTGGGGGTTCGATTATCAGCTACGACTAACAAATGGCGTATGAAATATGTAATAGATATCAAGAGTGTTAAGCAACGATGAACAAGAATTATATAATTGGTTTGAAGAGTGTTAACCAACTGTAAAACAGTGTTGATTTGGAGTGCAACATTAATTTTTAAAGATGGGAGTTCATTAAAAGAAACCAACGAAAAAAATTCCTAGATCTTGCCATGATAGCATTGTAATATGGAGTATTTCTGAACATCCGAACTTCTAAGCTCGAAAATAGAACATAACATATCAAAAAAGGTTGATAAGGTTCAGACCATAAAAACAAAAAGGTTGATAAGGATAATACAGTGGAAGAAGCGTAAATTAGAGACATTGAAGTTTTTTTTGCCATATGGGAATAATAACTTTTAAAGACTCTTGCTTTCATTCACTATCCTTATGGCTTCCTCCACTTTCCATCTTATCCATACTAAGTATAAAAAACCATAGTAGCAACTTTTCTTTATTCTGTTTCTCATTCTATCTTAGTCCAGCTTTAGCATTAGAATTGGTCAATACACCATGATAGAGACATTGCAGTACTCCAAACATACAAGATAGTACTCCTAGTAGATCAGCTAGCATTCTCCACGATTCCACCAATATAAACTTTTGTAGTTCGAACTTTAATTTCGAATTAAGAGTGGCTAAAACACGCTTTGAACATCACAGTCAATCACCAAACTCCACTAAAAAACTTAAAACTATACTATGAGAATATGGATCATATTAATGCTAATGTCTTTTCAAATAAGAAGCTCGTTTGATTTGTAAGAAATGCAGGCGAACAAAGTTTTCATGCTCAGGTCTACAGATAGGGCTAGCATAAGTGCAATTGAGAACATATTTTCTAAACTTGTGTTTCATCTCATGTCTCGCTACTTATTTATCTGTCATATTAGCAGCTAATAGAATCATTTGTCTCTAATCGTAATTTGGACATACACAGAAAATTATGTGGCAGCATTTTAATGAATTGGGATAGGTTATGAGACACTAACTATTATATAGGATCTTGACAAATGTACAATATGAAATAAATGGCCGATCGATAAAATCCTATCAAATCAACGACTTCAAATTGAAGATCCTACGATCTTTCTGTGAACATGGTCAAGTACACACAAAATTCCAACAAAAGTTGATGCCTCTTTTTTTCCTTTGCTATATACCTCTCTTTTAAATTTTTCTAGTTAAATTATTCATTGTGGATGGCAGATTGACAGTTCCGCAACTTCAGACAGGGACTTGGTGAAGTGTGGCCGACATAATGTCGATGCGGTGAGTGAAAATCAAGCTTAATTATACTAATAAATTTACTTTCAATTAGGAAGATTCAGGCACTTAACCATATCATGTGCTCATAGACTTATAGTGGTATACAACCATAGTGCACCCATCTAGGATGAATGACATCAAATATGTAACGAATAGAAATGCTTCCTTTTGTATTTATATATTTTTGGAAATAGTTAGTACTACTGGCCCAATGTTGGAAACTGATTTTTACACTCCTAATTTTTATTTTTACACTCCCACTTACCCCTTGAATGTGAGAGCATATATTCATGTGAAGGAATTTACTCCTCTCATATGAGGAGTGTAAAAATCAAATAAGAAAGTGTAAAAATCATTTCCCCCCAATGTTGGATGTGAGCCTGCTGTAAAGGGCAAACTTAAAAAGGTCCACAGAGATCTTCTCATGAGGACAGAATGTTAAGGATATTGGCGCTTAATCGCTTATTGCTTACGAAGTCACATACTTTTTCCGTTTCACATTAAACTTCATAGTTGACATCTTTTTATCAAAGTTATATAAGTTTGACCTCAAATATACTAAAAAATATTAATAAACTTAAAATGGAGGTAAATTATTTATGTTCATTATCAAAGTATGCTTTTAGAAATTATATTTATAGCTTAAAAAAATAATATATAAATATTTTATATAATGGTCAAAGTGGTGTCTTGTAAACCGCAAAATATCAACTATGAAGTTTAATGTGAAACGGAGAAAAAATACTAACATACATGTCCACAATTACGTTCTCTGGGCTGGAATTGTTTTGTGACCATGTTTGGGCCCAAGGCTAAAGTCAATAATATTAGTAACGGTCAGAAAGCTGGCTGGTGCAATAAGAGTGGAGTCTAGAACTAGAAAGAAAAATCAGCTAATCATGCGTTCATGACTTCATATATGCTTTATGGCTGCTCAGGCCCTTGTATGTGTGAAGCGAGTAATCAAGCTGTGACCGAACGTGCTTCTTTGTGCATACAAGTACTACACTAGTACTCCGGACAATGATTTTTACACTCCCTCATTTGATTTTTACACTCCTCATGTGAGAGGAGTAGATTCCTGCACAGGAATCTGTGCTCTCACATGAAAAGAGTGAGTGGAAGTGTAAAAATAAAAATAGGGAGTGTAAAAATCAGACGTAACAGTTGAAAGCTCACTCGATGAGAATTGAGACTCATAACGGAGTCTAATCCTAGCTAGTAGTTCCGCTCATCAATTTACGAGAGGTATATGGAACAATAATTGAGAGATGTAATTCTCGTACCATGTACAGTATGTGTCAATATGTACGTCTACAATTACTTTTAAAATATATTTTTTTCATGTATCTTTAGTGTTCTTATGGATTTATATACTCCGTATTAAATTATACCCTTTTTGTAAGAGATCGAGGTATAACTCTTCACTAAGATACATGAACATAGAGAAATTAATGTAAATTACACACACAAAAATGCATTTAGTGTTCTTGTGGATTTATTGGTTAAATCCTTACTGTTTTTTTCTTGGCTAAAAAGTTACTGGTTGTCTGGTTGACATTAAGGTAAGCAAATAGAATTATAGAAATCATGGTTTAACCAAGCATTGGTGGTATGTGGGTTTTTGAGTTCCTGATTGGTAGAAAACCAAAGCTTATACCCTTTTCCCTCCATGAAACAAGATTTTGTTTTTATCAAATACCTATTTGTAACAAATTTTGGTGGGTAAATGTCAATTAATTTGATTGTTAGTTCTTTAGAGATTGTACTCAAAATTGGGTTTCGACACTCATGGATAAATCAGTGTCGAATGTGAGCCCTGTTCTCAAAGTAAAATTAAGGAAAAGGCAAATTAGATTTCTCTCGTAGAGCAAATATTATGTTTGTCTCAGAGTTTCAATTCCTTGAAATTTTCGCAGGATTAGTGCAGGTTCTAGGAGTTCATAAGTTTTATTAGAGATCTTTCATAAGTTAGGTAGTCTTAAAAACGAAGAGACTAAAATAAAGAACAAAAGAGGAGGAAACGTAAGATGAATGTCTAGGAATTCTTCTGCAATGATAGTCACCATGCGATAGACATAAATTTTCAACTGCTACTTGGAAAATTATATCATACTAGAATAATTCCAAAACATCAGACGTAAAATGGGTTGGTGACTGGTGAGACACTACTACTGAGACTGAAGAAGGAAAAATGGACGTTGCTTGCCCTTGTATCCTTCTTGCTTCTCCCCTGCTCCTTTTTCCCTTCATTATGAAGTCACCAGGAAAGTCCTTTGCTGGACGAGAATGCGTAAACAAAAGAAAGCGCGGCTCGGTGATTAGTACGCAGTCCAATACGGATTAAGTAAGAACAACAGCTCATAACATTATAATGCAAAGTCAAACAATGCAGCATTTCCAGCCGAGGGTTCTAAGAAATGGACTACTGAAACACAAGACCATAAGGAAGCACGGGGTGCATGACAATGAACATCACATCAGAATTTAGAAAATCGACTGCTTCATGAATTCGCTGCTGTTTAATAGCCGTAAAATTCATGTATACACAATGAGAATGCAGAGAACAAGTGATTCGCCGATGGCCAGACGTGTTACAGTTATTACATATTTACATGGAAATGAAACAATGTACGTCAACGAATTTGCTGATTAAGTTGCTTAACCACCAAGATCACCATAAGGATGTTCCTGATATGTATCTAGTCTTTTGAAAGCGTATTCAACTAGTAAATGAAGTATCGAACATTCTTGTGACAAATATAGTACTTGAATTAGGTAGATCAAGCAGAAGAGGTATCATTACGTGCTACGTTGGACAACTGATTAAAGGATAATTAAGACTGAGAAAATGGACAAATTCTGAATTCTTCATTGATCTCAATTAGATTACCATAAACAATAGAGGACAGATCGGAACCTCAGCGTTCAACAGTGGTTTAACAGATAAATTTCCTAGATGATACATGACATGGAAACTGCTAAATGTGATGCAGCACTAGAAACATGTCTATGGAAGGGAACTACATCTAAATTAACCTCAAAAGTCTCAGTTTGCAAAGGATTACAAACTGCATGTATTACATTTTCTTGTGTCGGCTGTTGCAGCAGGCTTTCATCTTGCCACAGCCCAAACAATGTCATGAAGAGCCGGTTGAATGTCTTGTTTCACGACCTTCTGATAATCAAAGGTATCACCATTGGACTTCTTCATCTCCACCAGGTGAAAAGACGGAGCAAACTCAAATATTTCCACATCAATCCCAACTCCATTCTTTTTACCTCCTGAACTCGCCAACTTCAAGGAGCCACCCTCTTTCTTCGCCACTTTCAGATTCAGATCTGCAGCAACTTCCTCGAGTTTAGTCACTATAGCCGAGGCAGGCTGAAGTGATGTAAACCGGACCTCCTCCTTTTTGTCATCCCCCACGAATAAACCAGACAAGTCTAAGCCGGATGACAGTGAGATGATATCAAAAGCATTCAAATTGGTTGGTTTGGGCAAGTCCAGTTTCTTCTCAAATGCCTTGACCTCCATGTGCCCAGTGTCTTTGGTCTCCAATTTAGCTTTCGCGGGTCTGGTCCCCAATCCTTTCTTGAACCAAGCATTCTCCATTATCTTACTAATTGGGATCCGGGTATTGGGGTTTGGGTCGAGAATTTTCAAAAGAAGTTTTCGGACCTCAGAAGGAAACCAGTTAGGGCATCTGTAGTCTGCCCTGGTAATCTTCTTATACATCTCCATCAAGTTCACTTCTTGGAAAGGAAGGTGACCAGCCAGCAGAACATACAAGATAATCCCACACGACCACACGTCAGCTTTGGCTCCATCATAGCCTCTCCTGTTAATAACCTCTGGAGCAACATATGCGGGAGTACCGCACATCGTGTGTAGCAACCCATCTTGCCGTTTCGATTCTGAAAGAGCACTCAACCCGAAATCGGAAACCTTCAAACTCCCATCTTCATCTATCAATAAGTTTTCGAGCTTCAGATCCCTGTGATAAACACCTCGGCTGTGGCAACAATCCACAGCACTGATCAGCTGCTGGAAAATCCACCTCGCAATGTCCTCCTTTAGCCTGCCCTTGGCCACCTTGTTGAAGAGCTCACCACCTTTCGCGTACTCCAAGACAATGTAAATCTTGCTCTTGGTAGCCATCACCTCGTACAACTCCAAGACATTCAGGTGCTTTACCAGCTTCATGACAGATATCTCTCGTTTGATCTGCTCGTTTAACCCCGCCTTCAAAGTTTTCTCCTTGTCAATAACCTTGATAGCTACACTTTGGCCAGTCTTGATGTCCCTCGCATAGTACACTTTCGCAAAGTTTCCTTGTCCCAATAACCTTCCCAACTCGTACCTCTCCATCAATATACTTCCCTTCTTTTCCATCCCTAATTATAAATTTTGCTGCCAAAAAGATTAAAAGTGATGTTTGTCCGAGGGGGCAGATACCTTACTTAGGCAACTCAACCGTCGTCCACAGCTTCGTGTTTTAGCATAGCAAACATACTATTGCTTGTTGATCTGCACACTTGAGCAGAGAGCACAAATATGCTAGAGGAGGCATACCCAACCTCGTCAAGGGCTAACAAGGGATGCCCACAGGGGAAAGAGAAAGCACAACCTTGACAAGATGACTTTCTAGCATGCACACACATCTTTCCGCATTCCCTGATATCTATATGGCACAGTATATGAGATATTTTCCTCAAGGATCACCTAAGCAAGCTGGCAATACCTGTATATGAAAAAAAACCTGCATTAAATTTCAATTAAGGACTAATAAGGAATATTTGGATAGCAGAATATAATCATAAATGGACACTGATTCCACAAATCAATCATACAACGGAAATATCAAACTTCAAATTAGGAATCAGATCAATCACAAAAGTAAATCAAGCATTCACTACCTATTATAGCCTTATAACATCAAAATATGAAGCATGATCAAAATAAATCACCAATGCTTATAACAAGAGTAAAATTGCACAAAATAATTCCTCTATGACAAAAAAAAAAAATATTTAAAAATTTTGGTGATGCAATCATGATAAAGCAAAATAATTTTGATTTACATTTGAAATTTCTATCATGCAAGAACAACAATTCAGATACTAAATTTTTGCTCAGAGCTCGATCATTCAATCAATACTTCTTATACTAACACTTCTCAGTTCGCACCCTCTATCCCAAATAGCACTATTCATTGTTGTAGCAACATATTATTTATTTTCACTAGCACAAAAATTATAACATTTTTGCATGTAAACTTAAAGTCCTATCTTCACAACAAATCAAAGAAACGAACATAAAATTCAAGAGCAAAAACATAAAGATTCTATCTTTGCAGCAAACCAAACAAAACCATCATAGTATGCACAAACTAGGCACACTATAGCAAGAAATCACAACATACCCAGATGATAAAACCATCAAACCAAAACACAAACCCAAAACACAAGCTCTTCATGCAAAACCATACATATACACTGCATATAATCATATAACTATAATTCCTACTTGTATGCACATAAAGAACCAACCTTTGTACTTAACAACAAATCAAACAACATGTAAATACATAAAGATTCAATCTTTACACTAAATCAAACAAAACCAACATAACATGTAAAATCATAAAGATTCAATCTTTACACCAAATTAAACAAAACTAACATAGTACACACAAACTAAGCACTATATCACTAAACCACAACATACCCATGTGAAAAAACAACCAAATTTAACAAAACAACCAACAAAACTAAACATTACATCAAAAAAACAACAAGTACCCACATGAGAGAAGCAACCAAAAAAGGCAAAGGAAGATCAAAATTACCTTGAAAGATGTGAATAAGAAAGAACAGATCTGAAGAAAAGGAGAGTTTTGATGCAATATCTTGAGTGGTGAGAAAAGCTAAGTTGTCAAATGCAAGGTGTGTGGTGAAGCGAGAATATGCGATGAATGGACCAAAAGTAATACAAGGACTAGTGCATTATATAAGGAGTGATACGCCGAACAAGGACAAATATCATTGAGAGTTGGCTACTTCTTTACTTACCACTCCATTTTCACTACAGTAAAAAGGGTATAAATTAATATTGTAGGGACCGGTAAAATTTATTAATTTATACAATTATTAAATTAAAGAGTTTTTATCGTGTTCGGCAAATATGTTAACTAAGGGCTCGTTTGGTATCA
>CAAKMY010046239.1:0-14502 GCA_901111285.1 Corrigiola litoralis | reverse complement strand
CCCCCAAGTCCCCAACCCCAAAAAATATACTCCATCGATATCTGCCCCCTATAAACCCCCTAGGCCCTAACCCCGAAAATCCCCCAAACGCGCAAATCCGCAACAACCACGCCCTCCCCCTGCATTGATCGACGATCCTCCCTCCTCCCCTCTATTGACTGTCAAACCTCCCTCCTCCGCTACACTGACCCCGACACCAACCCCGACAAGAGGAGTGGGAAGCGGGTTTTTTGGGTGCTGGTGGTGGTGGTGGCTGGGGTGTTCTTTTTGATGGGGGAGGGGGGGTGGGCCGTTGGTGGTGGGTTGTTTGTGGGTTTATGACGGTGGTTGGTGTTAGTGGGGTTGTGGGAAGGAGAGGAAAAAGGGGGTGGGTGTTTGTTGGGTTGTAGAGGAGTGAGAAAGAGAAAGTTGTGGAGTTGTAGTGGTGTAGTGGTGTTGGTGGTGGTTCTAGGTGGGCGACGGCGGCAGTCGAGGAGTGGCAAGGACATGATAGAGGATGGGGACTGTGGGGAGGAGACGATAAAGAATCAGTTTGGATTTTGTGTTTTTTTAAGGGTAGAGTTGTCTTTTTACCCTCCCTAATACCCAAATTGTTACGTTCTGAAGTTCAATACTCAATCTGTTACTTTTGGCAAACTTCAATACCCAAATGAGTGCTTAGCTCGACTTATATATATATATATTGGAGGAATTAATGTTGTGGAAGGATGGAAATATGAGGATTTGAATATGGACAACCTTGAGTTTTTAACCATAGTTTCCAACCATTAAACCAATCTTATTCTCATAAATATTTGACTTGGTAAGCATTCATAATTAGGCCAAGATATCGTTGGCTTTATTAAATTCATTTCTACATCATAATTCTTAAAAAATATAACATAATACGCGATGATATCAAACCAACTCCATAAAACCGTGACATTATGGCACAAGTTGCTATACTATTAACAAGTATTTGACTCGTACGATGTACGGACATGGTATTGTTGTAATTTTATAAGCATTGATATTTGTTAGTTACTCTTATATTTTCTGTTGTTTAATTTGTTGGCTTTGTTTTCATATATGGCCATTGTCTTTCGTTTTTTCATGTGTTTCATTTATCCATGTTGAAAGAGGGTATGCATAATTTTGCATGTCAATATATCGTGATTTATGACTGACTTCATTATCTGATTAAGCATGACATTTGGTGCATTTAAAGTATGTTAACTTATGAGGCATATTCATTACCTTTTTGTTTATTTTCTTTAAGTTTTTTTTATAAGATGAGTTAGGCTATTATGGGCCATGTTGGTGACATGGAGATCCATGTGGCAGGCTCATGTGATTTTTCCTTCGAGACCCGGCCTGCTCTGATTGGGCCTGCTCCGCCCCGTTCTGGTTGGCAACCCGGCTCATACGCGGCCCATTAAAGTCACTTTCCAATCATACTCACTAACTCGCTTTCACTTCCTTAGGCGCGGGAGTTCGATTCCGCGGCATATACCCCCATACTAGTACTTCCCAACCCACATTTCCCCATCACAAATAAACCACTCACCCAAACACCCCCTTAAATCAAAACTCAATCAAACATACCCAATCAAATAAATTAGGGTTAGCAAATAATAACAATAATTAAAATTGGGATGATAGAGAAGAGATGAATGTGGAGGGAATACAGCGAAAAGTAGAGGGATGGATAAAGGACCAGACATCCAAACTCCCCAAGCTACAGGTGCCGGAGATGAAGTGGGTCAGAGTGAGGGTCAAGTGGCCCCCATGGTCGGACGATAGGGAACACAGGAGGAGGGTCCAGGAGGAGTGTGAGAGACGGAGGAAGCAGATTCATGGCCTTTGTCGCGCTGTCAAGGCCGAGTCTGTTTCTGATTTACAGGATGTGCTCTGTTGTATGGTCTTGTCTGAGTGCGTTTATAAGGTATAATGGTTGGGATTATTATGTTGGGGTTGATTGTAATCATCAATTGGAACATAATTATGTTTTACATTTGAGGGGACAGTTTTATTTTAAGTTGAAATTAGACGGTCGTAAAGTGATCACTTTTTGGCTTAATGTTGTTGCTTATATATTGTTTTGATTAAAAGTGGCTATTTTGGATTCGATATGTATCTATGTGATCGAGTATGGAGTTCTGTTTACTCACTTTAATTTGAGTATGAGGAGCAAGGTTCGACCAATGGTTCGCAAAGGGTTGTCGGAGGTTAGAAAACCTTATATCCTCCCACAACATTAGCGGCTCCAATGTACGGCAAAAAAAGAAAAAAACTTTAAACTGAGTTTCCATTTCCCTCTTTGAGACATAGCATTCTCACTTATCTTAAACAATATGTTTTGAAGCTGGCTGCACCAGTGATTATCCTATAAAGCGACAATACGGATGTCAATTAGTTATTAGGTCTATCTTTAAGTTAAAATTAAACATTCTCTTTTGATAATTAGTGATACATTTCTCAAAACAGTGATAAAAATGGAATCTTTATGGGAATGATGGATAAAAATGCAATACTTTGTAGTGATTGCGTATGTTATATGATGAATTCTTTTCAGTAGTTTGTTCAACTTTTTCTCATTTTCTGTAATTTTATGAGTTTGAAAATGTTAGGAAATTGGTCTGACGTCACATTGTTTTTTGGGGTCTAACGGGAGCGCACAAAGTCACATATAAGAATCAAACTCCGCATCTCGCGGTTGGTAGATTAGAATGTCATCACTGTGCTAGACTCTGACTCTTATTTAGCACCACATTGTCGAAGTTATACTACTTTGATGCTATTTATGGGTTTAGGAGAAGTTTTGGGTTTTCGAGATGATTTTGGAAGTCCGATCTTTTGAGTGACGAGATGCTTAAAGTGCAACTTTTTTTCCAATGAAATTGTGAAGGAATTACCTCTTTTTAGGCAAGTTTTGCCTTTTGGAGAAAACGCTGAAATTACAATATTTCGAGGAATGAGGAGCTAAAATTGTAGTCTTTCTAGTTATCAGAGCGGTGGAAGGATTTGTTAGGCCGACAGAGGAGTGCACTCGTCAAGCACAATTATATAAACTTAACGATGGTTCATATCCAGTTGCTTTTAGTTTTTTTGCTCTAGTCGAGATTTCTTAAATGTCATGTGGCGTTTAAGTGCTGGATGGTTGCAGACCTGTGCTTTGTTGTGGAATGTAAATTCCTGAGTTACGTAGGTTCAGAAGTGCCCTGCAATCTGTTAACCTTAAGGTGTACTATATTGTGTGTAAATGGAGTTATTTGGCTTTGTCTATCTCTATTCGTTCGTGTGCTTTATTTGCTTCTGATATTCATTGCTGGCTGTTATCTTGGATTACAGAGGCCTGCAACTGAGCTTATTCGAGCTGTGAACAAGTTCAAGTCTGACTTTGGGGAGCAAGTAATATGTTTGGAGCGTGTTCAGCCTTCTCTGGACCATGTTCCTCATAGGTTCTATAAATCTCTTTACTTATTTGTGGTTATATTTCTGTCGTGGATCATGAAATGTTTAAAGTTATATGTCTGATCTGTGTACTGGGAAGCCATACATTATGTCATTATTTAGTGTTAAGTAAGACCATTTGTTACTTTTGATTTTGTCTAATATACACGACTTTGCATGTGAATTTCTTTTGCTGCATTGCAATCATCGTCAGGCTATGTAAATTTATAAAACTTTCTGTTCATTGTTATGTAGAGTCGCAATTTGCTTCTGGTTTGAGGTTGTCTGTTTCCCATTGAACAATTCTGGAGTTTATGTTGGTGTCAATTGAATGCTATACAAAGCCTTGATACTATCATTTGCATTGCGCTTCTCACGGGTTTAGGTTTGCTTCATTGTAGATATCTGTTGGCAGAAGCTGGTGACACCTTGTTCGCTTCCTTTGTTGGCACAAAGGAGTACAAGTATGTGCTGTATAGTCTTCTTTGTTAGACCATTTTGTCTATTTCATTTACAGTTGTTAAACTTACTTTTATGGTTGAAAATAAGGGATGTTATGACCGATGCTAATATATTTCAAGGAGCCTTATTCCACGAGGATGACATGGAGGAGATGGAAGAAACAGAGGCTGCTGAGTCGGACATTACCAACAGTCGAAAGGGAAAAGTAGAAGCTCGTGTTAGAACACTTGAAACAAAGCCTAAGCAGTTGAAGCACAAACTTAAACCTGCTGCCCACAGAGTAAAGCTGCCAGTTTATATCTTTGATTGAGTTCATAATTTCAAGAGTGTGGTCTGGGGTGCAGTATTAGAGTCCACTCGCATAGAATTTTGTACTTGCCTGAAGTCTCTCAATTTTTTCTTTAGGGTTTCATGGCTCGTGCAAAAGGTATACCAGCTTTGGAATTGTACAGGCTTGCTCAGAAGAAAAAACGGAAACTTGTTTTGTGTGGGCATTCCCTTGGTGGAGCTGTGAGGCCCATTGCTTCTAATTTTAATTACTGGCTTGTGATTATTTGGTCTTTCTTTCATTGTGGCTGTGGACAACAATGTATCTTACTTCTGCTCTGTTTTGACATAGGTAGCAGCACTCGCTACACTTGCGATTTTGAGGGTTATTGCTGCATCTTCTCCCTCGAAAGAAAATGAGAAATTTCAGGTCAAATGTATTACATTCTCCCAGCCCCCAGTTGGGAATGCAGCTCTTAGAGAGTGAGTTCTTAAGAATACTCATCGATATTTTAATATTAAGGTTATCTTGGAATTATGTTGTTCTTGAACAACATTAAAGCTCAATTTTTTTTCTTGTTTCATTTTCCAGTTATGTCGATCGGAAGGGATGGCATAATTACTTCAAGACGTACTGTATCCCAGAAGATTTAATACCCCGGTTCTTATCGCCAGCTTATTTTCATCATTATAATGCACAGAGTCTATCATCTGATGGTGGTGGTGCTACATCAACTAGAAATCAAGGGGATGGGGGTGTGGAATCAAAGGGTGGGAAGCTGAGAGAGGACCAAGGAGAAAAATTGAAAGAGAACGGTGGAGACCAACTGGTTCTTGGCGTAGGCCCTGTGCAGACCTCATTTTGGAGATTGTCCCGGCTTGTCCCTTTAGAGGGCATTATGAGACATTTACCTGGCCAAAAAGGAAATCAAGTTGCTATCAAACCAACTTCTGTAAATGATTCGGATTGCTCCACATCCTCATCAACTGAAATTATGGCTGCGCCACAGTCTTTAGAGATCGAAGAAGGTAGCGATGGGGTTTCTCTTAAACCAATATCTGAAACTGATGTGAAGGTGTCAGATTCTAGTACTCTGGGAAAGCATGCCGTGAAAACCGGCAAAAATGAAGTAGATAGAAAGGCATGGGGTCAGATGCCTTCTTTGCCTTCATATGTCCCTTTCGGTCAGGTAACTGGTCAAATTTGTCTAGTTTGCTCTTGCTTCTAATGTGATATATCGCATATATTCAACCACGTCTCTCATTGTATCCAGCTCTATTTGTTGGGGACTTCATCAGTGGAATCTTTATCTGATGCGGAGTACTCAAAGTTGACATCGGTATGAGGATTTTATTTTATTTTATGCAACTCTTCCTCTTTTTCTTCTTTTAAAAACCTGATGATTTTTAGTCTGCCTTTTCTGGCAGAAGGTCCTATTCTTCTACCATCCCATAGCGCTACTGGGATTTTGACCTCTAGTAATGTGTGGTTTTGATGAAGTGGGGAATATCTTTGAGCAAAACTGATTGTTAACACCTGGTTATCTCATCCAAATAACGTGATTTGGAAATTGTTTTAAGCCTTATATTACGTACTTATTAGGAAACTCTGCTTCTATTATCGGCTAGAATTCTTCTTTTTGATCATCTCTAGTTTGCTGGTCACATTGCAATGTTTCCGTGACCATAGTTATCTATTCCCATTATAGGTTTATTATCTTACTCTTAACATGTCATACATACCCCAATTTCCTCCAAAGAATGTCTGACCTAGGGGCTGTTTAGTGGGCATCAGACTATCAGGTGTACTCAACCTTGTTACTATATTTACAAAGAGGCTCTTGCAGGCTCTTCCTGCAATTGCATAGGACTTGTGATCATTTGTCCCATGGTTAGACTGACTGACCTGTTTTGTTAAATATGGATTGATCTTGGTTATGCACTCTCACAGACTGTAGGGCTCTTTAAGTACCTTAATGCACGTCCAGTGTTGTTGCTAATTTTCTTATTTTTTTCTAGTGTTTTTAACTGCTGATTGTAGGTTGATTTCCATTGCTTTTTTTTTTTTTTATAATTTTGTAATTTTTTATTATATTCCTAATGAATCATCACATGAATTTCCAAACTTCTCAGTTTGTTTGCTTTGTTCTGGCAAAGACATTTTCAGGTCAAGTCTGTGATTTCTGAACTTAAGGAACGTTTCCAATCACATTCAATGAGGTCTTACAGATCAAGATTTCAGAGGTGTGAGGCCCATCAGAGGAAATATTTTCTTCTCTGCCACTTGTGTCTGTTCTTTTCGATTTGCTGTTGGTTCATTGATGTCTTAGTATTCTTACGTGTTCCTTGTTTCCTTGTAGATATCGTTGTTCTCTCCTTTTTTTCTTTATTTGTTTTTTAAATTTTTGTAAGGATTCCTCTTTCATTAATCACTGCTAAACAGTTTAGTCGCTACTGCCGTTATCTATTTTTTGTTTTATTGTTTAACTGACCTTTTGTAATATTTACGACTCCTCTTGATGGTTCATGTTAACCGACTCTAAATTACTTTGGGACTGAAGCTTCATGGTTGTTGTATTGTAGTTGAGTCTCTACTCTCTACTGCCAGTAATAGGCTTATTTTGCACTTTCTGGCAGTACCTTGAGCTCTGATTCTATGGTGTTTTTTTTATGTTTTTTTTTTTTTCCGGTATTCCAAAAACACTATTTCATTTAGCAGCTCTTATCTTTCCAGACTTCTTGTCCCAGGCACAGTCTTGAAAAGAAGTGGGATGTTTTAAATCTGGCCCATGTAGTTAAAGTTATTCAACAAATTAGGCCTGATATATGTTACGAAAAGCTTCAGTTTTTTGAATATTTTGTTGCAACCTGCAGTATCCATGTCATTGTTGCTTTTGGGTACCAAACATGTTTCTTGACTTTCATAATGGTGGGATAATGGGACATTGATGATGCTAATTTTCTGACGTTCCTTTACCTTCTGTAGCTCTCCCAAACTTTTTAATTTGCTGCTGCAGGCATGGATTTGTTTTCTAGGGAGATAATAATGGCTGCAATAGTGTGTCGACGTGGCTTCTCAATTATCTGTCACTTCCATTTGCAGGATATATGATCTGTGTATGAGTGACACCTCTGCACCATTTCTTGGGATTGAGCAGCTACAACAGTTCCCTCATTTACAGCATTGGCTTGGGCTTTCAGTTGCTGGAACAGTTGAGCTTGGGCATATAGTTGAATCCCCATCGATCCGTACAGCTACTTCGATTGCTCCACTTGGATGGAAGAGCGCACCTGGTGAGAAAAATGCAGATCCTTTGAAAGTTGACGTTACAGGTTCTGGGCTCCATCTGTGTACTTTAGTTCAGGCGCAAGTAAATGGCAACTGGTAATGTTCTCTTTTTTGCTCTTGTCTACATATTTATAAGGACTTGATGACAACCAGCTATTGCATTATTGTTATTTTTTTTGGCAAATGTCCCCTTCTCTCGTGTGTTGCTTGTGTATATATATACATGATCTGCAGTAAGGTAATTAAACAATCAGATAATGCATGCAAGCCATGAGCTATAGTCGAATATTGTAACCTCATTTATGTCTCCACAGCGGATAGTTTGTCGTTTAACAATACAGGAGAAGTGTTGAGGTTACTATATTAGACAAGTAGCAGGGCTAATTACGACAAAGGTAAGTACATTATGTTAAGGTTAGGATCTCACTTGTGGAGCATCTCTCAACGGGCTATGATATTTGTCATATAAGGACTTTTTTATTCAAGGAATTAGTAGAAGTGGTTCAGGATCTTTAATATAGCATCGCTCATGATTGTTCATATTGTTTATCCTGGCTTTCTGTTACCCTTTTTATCAACTTAGAGTTCTTGAATTTCATTTTCCAGGTGCTCTACTTCAGTTGAGACACTTCCTTCTGCACCAGCCTACTCAGATGGTGAGCAACAGTCTGAATTGCTCAAGCTGAGGGTGCTCGTTGGAGCTCCATTAAGAAACCCCTCTAAGCATCAGATTGTACCAGATACACTGCTTCCAGTTTTTCCTACCATCGACTCAGAGTCCATGAATCTTAAAGCACATCAAATATTAGGAGCATTATCTAAGAGTAACTTCCTTGAACCTCCAGGCTTAAGTAATTTTATTATATATTGTACCACCGACTTCACCACTGTTTCCAAAGAGGTTGATGTCAGAACTCGCAGAGTGCGATTTGTTGGTCTTGAGGTACTTGTGCTGATAGCTTGAAATTGGAAATTCATTATCATTATAAGCGGCTTCTCTTTCTTACAAGATATGTGATGTTTACAGGGTGCTGGTAAGACCTCTCTTTTGAAGGCTATTGTTAATAAAGGCAAACAAACCTCTCTCACTGAGAGTGAGAATTTGCAGCCTGAAGCAGATACTCGAGAAGGTATTGCCGGTGGTTTGTGCTTCATGGATTCAGCAGGAGTAAATTTACAGGTTTGTGTCCTGTAGGATATACTTTTAATCAGGGGGTCGTTGTATGTTGACTCATTCTTTTGTTTTATGGTTTGTATGGCTTGTACTTTACAGTAGAGTCCCTTATAGTCTATGTTATTATTTCTTAAACGGAAAATATTGCTGCATCATAAGTATTAATTTGTGAAGGCTGCATATTAGTTTATTTCTACTAGCTACTCTCCCTTATGTGCTTCTCCCTCACCATCTATTTTGTCCCTCTTGGAGTTGTTTGAGATATACCCTTTTTTTTTCTGTATTTCTGCTTCAGGAGCTTAGTGCAGAGGCATCTCGTTTCAAAGACGAATTATGGATGGGCATTCGCGATCTTAGTAGAAAGATTGATTTGCTAGTTCTGGTTCATAACCTTGCCCACAAAATACCTAGAGACAGTGATTCAAATGCTTTGCAGCGACGACCTGCACTTTCTTTTTTACTCGATGAGGCTAAAGCCCTTGGTATCCCTTGGGTTCTTGCTATAACTAATAAATTTTCTGTAAGCGCACACCAGCAAAGAGCTGCAATTGATGAAGTGTTGAAAGTATATCAAGCGTCTGCCAGCAACACAGAGATATTGAACTCTTGTCCTTACGTAATTCACACATCGGCCAGTTCTTATGCTTCCCTGTCCAGTGTTGGAGCACGTCAAGATATGACTGGAGGAATGGCTTCCCAAGGCCTTGTTCTTGGGCCATTAAATTTTGTCCGCAGGCCTTTCCAGAGGAAGGCCACTATTCTTCCCGTGGAAGGTGTGGATTCTTTCTGTCAGCTTATTCATCGTGAACTTCGGAGCAGGGAGGAAGCCTCTTTTGAGGTATGAAAGAAACGTCAAATTTTCCAATGTATGTCTTGTGGTCTTTGGGAAGAGGAATATTATGAATAAAAAGGAGTTATAGAAGAATTACTAGCAAGGACTTAAAATATGGGAGACGAGATGATGCCATTTAGGCTAGGCTTGCATCCTCTTTTACCAAAACGTTTAGTAAATGGTTATCTCAGCATCATGCATTCTGAAGTTTGTCTCATCGAACGGTTGATGCATTGATGATGATTTAACTTTTTGGTCATTGTGCTGCTGCTTTGAGCAAGCATACTCATTTGCCAGTCATAATAAAATCCACAAGCTTCTAGTTGCAATTTCCTTTTTGCCCCTCATTTGAACTGAAGGGTTTTGTTTTTGGTTGAAGGAATTTGCGAGGGACAGACTCTTACTGGAACTCTCACGAGATCGTGCAAATGGTGCTGCTGGAAAGACCGATGCGCAGGACAAGGCTAACCTAATGTCTGCGGCCACTATTGGTGCTTCTCTTGGGGCAGGTCTTGGAGTTGTATTGGCTGTTGTCATGGGTGCTGCGTCAGCCTTGAGAAAGCCATGACAGACAATCCCCAAAGCATATATGATATTCCTCTGTACCATCACAGCTCTGTATATAGTTAAAATTAGTGACCTGTTGTAAAATTGGTTGCATTTGTGCAATTTATCATAGTAGGCTATTGATTTATTCATTGGTTGTAAACATGTAATACTAAAAGCTTCATTGTGCATAGAAATCAAACATTAGTCTACTTAAAAGCAGTTCTTAATGATTTCAGTTCTTTGGAAAGCACGAGTTCTTGATGAATCAAGGCATTAAGCATGTCACTTTGTTAGGCTGAAAAGAAAATAATAAAGGAAACAGAAAGCAAGCCACTGGGGTTGTATGGTACTAGTAGTTTATTGTGGAGTAAGCACCTTGTCATGCCTTTTAGTTTTGAACTCTGAAATGCATCTCTATTCCCTCCATAATAAACTGATGGGATAGTCTCTCGATTTGAAATAGTTCACTTTATTTAATACTGAAAAAATAATGAGAATTGCTAAACTCGTAGTAAAAAAGAAAAGAAAAGAAAGAAGCAATTCCCCCGCTTCCCCTCCCGGTTAAGATCACCTGCCCCAACCTGTTTATTATCTCTTGTTTACTCATTACTAATTTGACACAGCACAACCTCCTATACTCACATACGGAGTACCACTGGTTTATTTTTGGTGATGAGACAACATTTGAGACAAAGGGTCTTTACCCCTATATGGGGGGGTGGGGGGGTGGGGTTAATAGGTGGCAGATAGACTGATACATTGACTAGAGAGGAAAGACTACTCAAAAATCTGACCCTGATTCATAGAAATCTCATTTTTAATCACTTGGTTTACAGGGACATTATATGAAGCACTGAAGCAATCAAATGCTAACTGCAATACTGGAAGATCAAGATATACTTGAGCAGGCGATATATCTTTGTAATCCGTACATAATACACTAAGCTTGTTTGGTATGAGGGATTTGGAGTGGAAAACGGGAGTCCGATATGTGTTGTCACAGTGTCTACTTATTGTTAAGTCACAAGAAATGTCACTGAATCTAGGATAAGTGTTCAAAGTCAAAAGATAGCGAAATTCAATGATTTTCATAGCTCGAGAACAATGGTCTCTGTGCAAGTATATTCGTTTCAGTGCATTTTAGCACTTGTAACACGAGGAGAAAGGTGAAAAAACAAGTGCTGCAAATCAACTGGAACAACAAGACGTCAGGCGACTGCGATTTGAATCTGCACCATCTTTAGCTAAGGTCACTCGGTTGACAGACAACTCAGCTTTGTATGAATCTGAATTTAATAGCTTCCTGCTGATATTGTTGTAGATCTCCTTGATAGCTATCTCGAAAGCTGTCTTCACATTAGTAGAATCCAGGGCTGATGTCTCTATGAAAAATAGTCCTTCAGATTCAGCAACGCTTTTGGCATCGTCCACACTCACTTCCCGGATGTTGTCCAAATCACACTTGTTGCCAACCAATATTCTTGCAACAGCAGTATCACAATGAGCTGCAAGAAAGACATACCAGAGAATGTCAATTAGGATCGTTACAAATTTCTACAGGGTTATTGGGATCTGAACTAAATGCATCTTCATGATGAGTTAACAGACAAACAAGGTTTTAGGTTCAAGCTCTCTAAACGACTAGACTTCAATAAAATACTCTGCTGCAATATCCATTGAACCTCTCACCCTGAAGGAAATGAGGAATGTATAACGATGCAAAGTGTTTCTCCCGAATGAATATCTCCACATGATTCATAACTTCGTCACCAAGGCTTAAAAGGCTGAACGAAAGTTCTCAGTTACACTTAACTTTTTAAGCCAAATTCGAAGTTCTTAACTTTATGTTGTTCTCCTTGTATAGGCTTAGTTCATGGGCTACCAATCAAACTTGAATCCCATACCAGACATGCACACATTTTTACAACAAAGGGTGTCTGGTGAGGCAGCATCAAAGTGATTAAGTAAACACCTCAATCCCAGAATTGACAATCACCCATAGGAGGGCCGAGTCTCCTACGACTTCTTTCTCTCAAGCTACTAGATGAAGTGACACACCTGAATTCTAGTTTATGCATAACTTTCCAGGGGATAAGCAATAAGTAGTTCCCTTGGACCTCAAATATCTATTCTAGTCTTCTAGATAGGAATAGGAAATAAGGAACATGCTATCATTAAGATAGCTAAAAGTTCTTCTGGGTTACTATGATTAAAGCGACCAGATGCTGCTAAAAATTGAGTTACAGCAAGTCAGCAAGTAGTACAAAGGTAGGATTATACAACTAGACGCCAGAAGCAAAGTTGCATTATCATTTATCAGGGCATCTAACTAGGATATTTTTACATAGTGAGCATCCGAATAGAGTTCCAAGGGACTACAAAGAAGGATCAAAATGTATGTATCACAATACAATTTTCGTCCTAGTAAAATGATCTTATGCATTGGTCAAAATCCTTCCTACATACATCAGAAGCAGATCTTTTAGTCCTTAATCATCCCTCCGAGATATTGAATTGTTCGAGGAGCCAAAGATGGAATTAATCAAGAATTCTGTAACAACTGAAGTAGGTTGTATTATTGTATAACTGTATCCATTTTTGGCACAGTAGGTAGATGTGAAAATGGCCAATAAATATGGTTTTCTCTAGCATGACTAACTCTTACTATAATAGGCTAAAGTAAACTAATCTCCAAACTCCATACATCAACCAATTACTAAAAACAGCAAAACTCCAATGTAGCACATGATGCTACAAAATCTTAGTCCAACTCTTTTCAGCATGCATTGTTCAAAACTCGAAGATCACAAAATCTAGTAAAATAACAACCACCATCTTGCACCAATCATTAAGATTGACATCATTCACTTTCAAATCCACAAAACCAAACTCAACTAGCAACATTAAACCAAAAAGAAGCTACAATAATCCCATCATTCCCATCTTTATAATTACTAACATCAAATCAAAACCAAGCAAAAGTTAAACTAAAGTATCAATCTTTCATGCATCCCATAACATAATAATCAAAACCCATGTCACAAATCCCACCAAGATTCAACCTTTTAACAATTCCAAGCAAAACCCACTTCACACACACATCCACAAAAGCAAAGTACTAGCTCAAGTGGTTGGAGGGGTTCGATTCTTATCAGCGACTTTGCGTGCACATTCCCAAACAAAATATACACAATCAAGAATGCTAAGAACTTAAAAGCTTTATAACAAACTTACTATTAAGCTCCTCAAGCCAACGGCTAACACTCTCAAAAGTGGTACGTCGACTAATATCATAAACAACAAGAGCACCAACAGCACCTCTGTAATAAGCAGAAGTGACAGCTCTGAACCTTTCTTGACCAGCAGTGTCCCAGATCTGAGCTTTGACTTCTCTGCCATTAATGTCAACACAAACTGTCTGGAATTCCACGCCAATGGTGGCCTTAGTGTTCAGGTCAAACTCATTTCTTGCGTATCTTGATAGCAAGTTGGACTTGCCTACTGCTGAATCTCCTATCACTACTATCTTGAATAAGTACTCTTCTCCATAGTCTTCTTGGTCACTCATTTTGTACTTGAGTTAAGATGGTGGTTATTAAGTGAAATGTGAGGAGATTAATGTGGTTTAAGTAAAGTGCAGAGTGAAGTGGTGTGGACAGTGGTGGCAGAGAACACTGCGTGATTAGTGGCCTAGGTGGTAGGCGATGCTAAAGCCTTGAAAGGAAAGGACTTTAACAAGAGTTCGGATTTGAGCCGGGTTGGACCATTAGGACGGCAAAATTCTATGTACTGCTATTTTCTGGTCTTGTACCTTTTTTTGGGGTCTTAGATGAGCGAGTAAAGTCGCTTATAATAATCGAATCTCCAAACTCATAATTGGAGTAAGACAAATTTAAATACTTGAGCTAGTTTTTTTCTTCGAATTTGAGACCTTTGATTAAGTTAGAATAACTCTTAGTAGTAGATATGAGTAGAGTACTATGGGTTTCTTTTTGTCAATATAAATGAGTACAAAAATCACTAAAATAAAGGGGTCTCTTAATAAAAAAACATAACGAGGTCATAAATTAGGTTTAGATGGTCATTTCTTTTGATCGGAGACAATATAATCTAATCTATCTAAATAAATAAATATAAAAATCTATACTAATATTATTAAAAGGCGTTGCAATGCAAGGAAGCTGACCATGGGATGCCACATCACCTCTATTCAATAAAGCCACATATGCCCCACTACATCACCTCTATTTAATAATGCCAAATATCCCCCCACATTTCCAAATACATTTATATGTAAAAGAGATAGTGTTTATAATGAGTAAAATATTTAGATGGATTTAGGATGTAAATGTTAATATAGAAAAAAACTATATAATTAAGAGTCTACAAATTATCTATAGTCATTACTTGGGAACAATAATCTACCTATTGTATATACAGATGGACCAAGAAAAAAAAAAGATGGAAGATACAAAAAAAAAAAAAAGATTAACCCAA